>ANCB02000436.1:0-30619 GCA_000331835.2 Trichoderma hamatum GD12 | reverse complement strand
CCCGGCGCGGGTAAAAAAGGGCTTTGTCTGACCTAGTACAATGGCCCTGAGCCTTAATAAAAACCCCTTGCTTTTGAAATTGAGATGTAGCGAACGGCCATAAGACTTATAGACCTTGTCCAGCTCGTACAAACCGTTTGCCCAAATATAACTAGCTCACATGTATTTGGGGTTAATATTAAAATGCATAAATAAATACCTAAACGTTGATGGACTATCCTGAAGCGCAATGGCTAAATGATACTTGAGAGTATTACCAGAGTGGTCTATTTTTAGACGTATAATTACGGCATGGACTTCCAAGTTTGCCAAGTCCAATAACAGGCTGCGGAGAGTTTTGGCCCTGTACCTAATCCAGCCTTATTGGCTCAATCCCCGCACAAGGCTGCTCCTAAAAGTATCGAATCGAAATGAACTCGACTACAGGAAGTGTTCCAGCCTTCATCAGCTAAAGCGTCAGTTCTTTCCACAGTTAAAGCTCAAAATAAAATAAAATCTTCTAACTCTCCCTTCTCAACACGCTTCTCCATCGAAAATAAAGTGATCTCACGATAACCCAAAGCCCCATGTGTTCCTCGACATACCAATCACCAATATCATTTGCGCGCCATGTAGTGCAGCAGCTGAGAAACAATGCCCGTGAACTTTCCAAAGAGACTGACATCAAGTCTTTCTGCAGCATACTTGAAGGCGCGTTAGCCAATGTTCAGCAACTACTCGAGAATCTCGACGGAGACCAGGATGAGGTTATTGATGATCCCCGCGTGATGAAACTTCTGAGAGGTTGTGAAAAACTGTGCCAAGTAAGGTTGTCGGTAATTCGTAATTTAGTAGTAGTACAGTTAATAACGGGATTTAGTGGCCTTCTAGTTCCTCTACTGTTGCAAAGGTCAAGACATTTGATTGCACAAACTACCCGACCCTCATTCGACTACTGGACGAGAGACAGGAGTCAAAGGAGAATATGAGAAATTTCGCATCTAAAAAGTCACCGAGTGCAAATTCACATCGTCAATCTTTAATATGGTTTCTAGAGGGATTTGAAAGGTCTAAAAAGGAGATCCCTGGTCTCGGGCTTTCTGAACTTCGATCAGCAGACACACAAGGAGGGGACGACTACCAAGCTCATATTCAGGCCTTATATATCTGCCTAGCTTCCTATTGCCAGTGTGCGCGGGGAGGTGGTAAGAATGAAATTGCAGCCAACCTTCGTCTAAATTGCTCTTGCAACTCCGAAGAATTGGCTGATAGTGTCAGCTTCAGATTATTTTTTCTTGATCATCCCCATAATCACGGGGTCACTAGTGCTTGTCACTGGCAAGATTCACAGATCTGCGTCCAGCGGAAAAGGTTAGTTACTCAATGCTTGGCAAGAGACATATCAGACTGAGCTGACTGTATTCCCAAGGAACGTGAAAGTCAAAGACACTCTGGTTAGCCTTCACAGAGTTGATTCCCCCAATACGATCGACAAGAAAACCTTCTGCAACTTTATTAGTAAATACAAGCAGATGCCGTTGATGCTTTCTGTGTCGGGTGATAATCTCATATTTAAGGGACCAACTTTCCCACAACAAAAGTTTCTGCTTCGCGAGTCTAGCGTCCCTCTCTCCAAGCTACTCAGCACCCCCGGTTTGACTGGGAAGAGGAAATTTCTCTTATCATATTTCCTGGCTAAGGCATTCTGGCAATTCTATGACTCTGATTGGATGCAAAGGGAATGGACGAAAGAGGCTGTTCACTTCATGTTCGAACGACGGGGTAAGACTGTAAAAGGCATTTTCGTCAATGAGCCCTTTATTTCCGCTCGTTTTTATGATTACCACCAACTATGTGATCCGAAAGATGAATATAAGGCACATCAATTCCCAAAAATATTGGCTCTGGGTATTATGCTCCTCGAGATCGAGCTTGGTGTCAAGATCGAAGATTACAGAATGCCAGAAGCGCTAAACTATGAGCATGGGCCAACGGTCTATGATGACTACGCTGCAGCCGTGGAATTGTTTGGAGAAACAGAGTTATGGGAGAGGAGAGAAACAATCAAGGCTTTTAAGGAAATGATAGGGATTTGCCTGATCCCAGACCCGTTCATGCCCTTTGTGAACGACGTTCAGGGGCTCCGCGATGCCTTCAAGAAGCTCGTTGTGAACTCACTACAGGTTCTATATAAAGAGGCCTGGGAGAACCCGGAAGAAGCTTCCGTTTTTCCAATCGAGCTTGATCCTCCAGGGCCATCTGCTCCAAACACTGAAAGAAACACTCCTTATCACGAGACAGCTTTAACTACACCGTTATTCACATCGTTACCTGCGACTCCGGCACCCCAGAGGCAATACAACTTACCTCTACATCACCCAGCTGTCGCACAGCACCCTCGATCAAGCTATCATTCTATGCAGTGAGTCTTTACTGCTAAAATATGAGCCTTTGAAGTTAATTATTTTAGATTTGCCTTTCCTTCAGGCTCTCCATTCACAGATGCGACAATGTCGACCAGGTAAGCCGTTTTTTATCCTTCAGTCAGCCCCTGCTAAAGGAGGAAGCAGTTCAATTATCACATCAGAGGATTGGTTCAGTCAACTGGATAGGCTGAATTCAGTCTTGGGTCCTAGGAATTCAGAAAAAGATGGTGTTTACCAGCCTGTGAAGATAGCTATTCTTGACACAGGAGTCAGCGAGGAATATACAGGCTCGCTCGAAGCCTTCAAAGATTTTGTTAGCGGGGATGATGACAACTGGCAGGACTGTACTGGCCACGGGACCAATGCTATCCGGCTAATAGAAAAAGTTTATCGTTTGGCAAAGATTTATGTAGGCAGGGTTTTCGACGGGTCACACGCAAATGATAAGACGGCTACTCTGATGGCGGATGCTGTACACCATGCGAGGAATACGTGGCAGGTTGACATAATAATCATGCCATCCGGATTTCTAACACATGACAGTGAATTAGAGAAAGCAGTTGAGGACGCACGCAACGCTAGGATCCTCGTTTTCGCTGCGGCCTCAAACTACGGCAATGCCACTGGTATCGTTTTCCCTGGCCGCCTCTACATCGATTTGAAGGTATTTTGCATGTTTGCTACTGATCCCAATGTCCGAGCTCTTCCTGATTTCAACCCATCAGCTTTATTAAAAGCAAGATACAATTTCGCTATCCTCGGTCATGACGTTAGGATTTCGGAACAGGACAAGCCCTTGTCGGGAACGTCCATTGCAACGATGATCGGGGGGGCAGTTGCAGCTCGCATTCTGGACTTTGCACGGCACAAAGACAATCGTGCACAAATACGACAGATTGATAAGCTGCATACCGTTGAAGGCATGTCAGCGGTGTTTGATAAAATGGTAAAGGGCGGCATTGATAACGGCTATCATTGCATGGCTCCATGGAAAATGCTTCCAGACTTTAGTGATGCAGAGCCGCGACAGAAAAGGACACGGGAGCGCGAGTATATTCGCGAGACGATATCACGGGCCTTGGAAGACATGTATGGCGGGTAAAGGAAGACTTAATTATCTGTTCACATTAGAATATTATATGGCTATAGTTTCATTGGCTTAACATATAATTTTGCTACGTATATAGGAAGCGAGAGTGTTTGCTAGAGGTATCGAAGCATTGGTGGCTGATTTTCCATTCCATCTCATTGTATAAATCTGTAGCTTACAGTGGACTTACACACAAACGCTCAGCAACTTTAGGCCGTTATGACGATAGTAGGAAAGGACATATCTCGGCCGAATTTATATCCGAGAGAACCCCGGAATATCAAATGCCATCTCGGCATCCCTGCACTAATAAAAACTCCAGAGAATCAAAAATTCAAAAGAGAAGCTAGTCCTGCACTTAGAACTTATACAGTAGTGCTGCTTTATTTTCTCCAGTTTATCTTTAATCATTTGTTTTAATTAATTAATTTTTCTTTTGTCCGTCTCACCCAGCGCTGTTTCTCCATCAGGGACACTCACCATGCGCTCACCAGCCGCCACAGCCATGGCTCTTCGTGACGTAACTCGGCTCTGCGCGCGATGTCGCACCCAAGCTTCACAAGCCCTGCCTTTGGGCAGGACATCAGTCCGCCCGGCGCATAGCGTCACAGCGTCTATTGGTAGCAGCTTCAATAAGGCATTACCGCAATTACATCGAAGCGCGGCATTCTTCTCATCCGGCAGCTCTGCAGCTTCTGCAGCTTCTGCCTCTGCGCCCGAGCCCGCCACCAACAACTCCCAAGATGGCACATCATCACAACCAAAAACTTCACAACCACCACCAACCCACTACGAAATCTTCCCCGAAACCCTTCCCCTCGGCCCCCCTCCCTCCGGCCACTTCCCCATCAACACCCGCGCCCTCCGCCGCGAATTCCTCCAGCTTCAAGCCCGCCACCACCCAGACATGCACCCGCAGGGTCCCCTCAAGGCCCGCGCCGAAGCCACCTCGGCCCTCATCAACGAGGCCTATAAGACGCTCGCCAACCCGCTCCTGCGCGCGCAGTACCTCCTCTCCCTGCGCGGCGTCGACGTCGCCACCGACGAGACCATGCAGGTCGACGACCCGAGCTTGCTCATGGTTGTGCTGGAGGCGCACGAGGAGATTTCGGATGCGACCGCCGAGGAGGACCTGCAGGAGCTGAGAGCCGTCAACGACAAGCGCATCAGGGAGAGCGAGGATGTGCTGGAGAAGGCGTTTCATGAGGATGATGTCATGGCGGCGAAGAAGGAGGCTGTGAGGTTGAGGTATTGGGTCAATATCAAGGAGAGCTTGGATAACTGGGAGGACGGCAAGCCAGTGGTGTTGCAGCATTGATGTTGATAAGGGGATCGTCGATCATTCTTCCAAAGACCGGAGGGCTGATTCGAGTGTATTATATACGGTATGATATAATCTCGGCTGGACATGAAAAGAAATCTATGAGAAAGGGGCATTTAGACGGTGGTGATAGACATTTTGTAACAACATTTGGAAAAACACGTCACACAAAAGGTGGTAATCGTGCTTGACGGGACATTAACATGTGTACTTAAATATGTAACATAGAGAGGCAATAAATTTACAAAGCTGATTAAATTTACTTAGATATCCATTGGTTTATACAGGTATATATGTACACGAACAGCCATGCCCCCCAGCCCTGCCATCAAAATAGCCAACCTTCTGCCTCAAAAGTACCAATGCCGCTCGAACCAAAATATACACATATATAAAAAGAGCAAAGCAGTCATTACCAATGGGTTGACTCGTGATATAGCATAGCATACCCTGTGTATCCTCCAATCCTATCTGTTACCCAACGCCAGCCATGCAATGTGATGCAAACATGCAAATTTAAATACAAAAAAAGAAGAAGAAAAAATAGGAAAAGATGGATGAGCTTTTGCATCCCTTGCACGTATGCTCTCTCTGCATGCATCATCGCTGGTATGCCGGCAACTGCTCCCCATTATCATTATCCCGCCTTCTCTGTGCACTTGTGCCGCCACTAGATGTTCCAGCGACAGCTCTATAGTCTGGGTAATCGTGCTCATCTTCATCCTCATCCAGCATAGGGGCTGTTGGTTCGGCATCCGCCGTGAGTTCATCTTCTCTAGGGGCTCGGCCAGGATTACCGCTCTGGTCCATATCCTCAGGAAACTCAGGGGGTGCGCTGGCTTCTTGCATAAGGCGCCTTCTCTCACGTTCTTGCTTATCTTCTCCAACTTGTACCGAGCTATTGGTAGCGGCTGTAAGCTCCTCTTCAGTCGGGGCGGACGGTGCTGTGTTATCTTCTTCCCCTGAGTTACCTGGTCTTGGTGTGGCCTGGGCATCATAAATGTCGTCTTCATCAGGTGCAGATGGACTAGTAGCGGTGAGGTTGGACGGACCAGCAGGTGGCTGGCTAGGCAACAGTCGCTGCTCTGCTTGTCTTATACGATCCTTCTCTGACAAGTTTCTCTGATCGGGCAATTGAGGAGGGGGTGGGATATAAGCCGGTGCAAAATTGTGACTTGTCGATTGCGGATAGCTTGGACGAGAAGGGTCATGAGGAGTATATGACGGACGCCGATTATCTGTCTGCGGAGGAAAGTATTCTTGTGGTGGTGGTGACCCATGGGTATGATGAGGATTACCACGGTCGATATCTTCATAGCGAGTGGGAGTTGGAAGAACAACGTCTACCTCTTCATCGCTCTCTGGATTATCGAGCGTTTTGGATGATGAAGACACCTTGATGAGCTTCCGAGTCCCTAAAGAATCCACCGTGCCGACGATGGACTCGAGCGCCACACAAACAATTCCTTTGTGCCTCCTGAGGGGCGACGTATCAATGATTTCGATCTGAGCCCCTCTCCTCTGCGAGAACATGTTTATGCTTTGATCTGTGGCGCTATGGCTCACAGTGGCATATCGTGAAGTTTTGCGGGATGGGAAATGACCAGACAGCTTCCCGCCTAAATCGACAAGGACCTCTATCTGGTATTTGAAGGAGATCATATCTCCTGGAACGCCCTTGATTGTCGGAAAAGAATCGTCAGGGATCTTGACTGGCACCGTGACAGATGCCGACATGGTTGCTGGATCGATGATGAGTGGTGCGGTAGTCTGATCGAGGTCTTTACGAAACACGCTAACGGAGCCTGTCGACGTGAGTGAAATCCCACCCAGCCCCGTACGGGATTTGGGGTATATGTCTTCCTTTTGTAGTCGACGGGCGTCTTCTTTGCTCATCATGTTCTTGAACAGTTGTGATGGCGGAGAGGAATCGATCTTGCCTTGGCGGAAAAGGGTCACGATGACACCAGTCATGCTCTTAATCTGCTTGATATGCTGCACCGTAACCCGCACTGATACAGCATCACCTGGGAGGCAGCCGCCCTTGAGCAGTTCTATGCTGGCAGTGATGGTATTGTCGTTGACCGCTTGCTGCTGAGCCGACATGGCAGCGGCAGTGCCCACATGTGACAGCTGCGTGAAGTCGCTCCGGCTCATGGTAGTGCCAATGCTGCGCCCACTCTCGCCGCTGATTTCACTCTGCACGTCGCTCGACGTGGCTGCGCCTCGGCGCTCACTTTGTTGGTCGGTGGAATCTTCTACCGGTTCCTGGGCATCAGGCTCAGCTGCTACATCAGCGGTCTCTGGTGCAGCAGCAACAGTAGTAGTCTTGTCCAGTGCCATTGACGATTTTTTCTTCTTCATTTTCCTATTTATAGGCTCAAGAAATATGATTCTGGGTGCTGGCGGCGGTACCAGGCCAACGTCTATCCTCTCTGCCAATATGACCTTTCGCTCGCACGTCATTGTTGGCGACATGGAGACGGGACGTGTTAGAGTTGCTGTGATCATGTAGGATATAGTTCCGCGTTCAAACTAGATTTCGACAAAGAGAAAGACATTAGCATTTGCCGCAGTGACCAACGTTGTCTATGCTTGGCATGGTGCCACGCGCGTGCGCACAGGCGATCGGAAACTCACGTCAATGCTACTCGGGAGTCCCTTGTCAGGGAACACCAAGTCGAAGCGGAATTCGAATCTGCCGGGATCAAGCCTCCCCTCGCCGCTCAAAACCTGTTCATCCTGGAAGAGGCTTGCAAAGCCATTGCCGTGATACTGTGGTCGCGAGGAGCTTCCTCCTTGCGGCAGCGCCGTAATGTCCCGTCCCTTTCTACTTCCGGCGGGATCCTTGAGCACGCGCACAAAGCCATGCAGGGCAACGACCAGGTGAGTGTAGCGCACTGATTTGACGACGGAGATGGCGACGGCGCCGTGGACGTGGTCGCCGGCATTGTATTTGCGGTGTGGCTCGTCGCAGCGGACATGGAAATCAGCGACGCTGCGGTTGCGGCTTCGTAAGGGGAAAGGCAGATTGATCGAGGAGCCCAGTCGCGCCAGAAAGCCGGGGCGCGACAGGGATGTAGAGGAGGAAGTCGGAGCAGAAGTCGATATCGGAGCGGGCGCAGGCGTAGGAGTTGGAGGCGTAGATGTTGAGGCTGACGGGGAGGCTGATGTCGCTGTCCTCGTTCTTGCGATTGGTGTGGCGGGGATCGATGGCGTTGGTGATGATGAGGTGCTTGCAGTGGCAGGAGCGCCTGGAAGCGACGGCAGCGAAACGGACGCCGAGGCCGACGATGTTGACACGCCGCCTATGCGCCGAGACGGTGCTGGTGGCATGAGCGTGACAAAGGCGGACTCGGGCGCTGCTAGGGCCGCAGAGACGGTTGTGGTTGTCGCGGTCGCTCTCCCTCTCTGCCTCTCTCGTTGTGTCGTGGGTGGCCGTAGTCTGCGATCGTGGCTCGTGTGGCTTGTGGTCGTGGTCTCGTAGATTAATTGTACCTAGTCAGCGGTACCCCAGCTCCAAAAAATTGATGGATCCCCTAGCAGCAGTAGTATGGCAGCAGCAGTGAGTGGTAGTAGTGCTAATCAATCAATAATTCAATGATTGGCGTTTTTTATAAACCAGCAAAAGCACATCCCAATAAAACAACGCAGGATAAGGTGAGAAGGAAATATGGAAATAAGATTAGGCCCGTGGGATTTATCACTTCTGCCTCTCTCAGTCGTTCGGAACCAAAAAAACCAATAGTTGTGATTAAACTGCACCAGCAGCCTTGCTCCAGCTCCAGCAAAACGGCAGACCGGCACGGCGGAGGAGGGGCCAGAGTGGAAAGAGGGAAGGTTCGGGTGTGCGCCTCAGTCGTCGTGGTTCTTAGCACCAAACGCATTCCAGCGATGACGACGACGGGCAGATTAGCATGAGGTGGGATGATATGAGCAGCGGCATCGATTGAGCAGGGAAACGAGAAGAGGCGAGGAAAAGGAGAGAAACAAGCGACCAAGAGCAAGAGTAAAAATAGCCAGATCTAAATCTAGGCAATCTCCAAATGCAAATCCGAATACAGACTCAGGCAAGACAGATCGAGCCAGCACCTGCCGACTGCTAGTACCAATGGAGAGCACAGGAGCAAAGCCGCACTTATCCTGCCTCTTTCGGCGGGCTCCAGTGCTCCCCAGCCCAGTCTCCAAGCAAATCTCCCGCCTGCATGTACTCCTAGGTACCTACTGTACTCTGCATGCACGCACGAAATACATAAGGTACTACTAGTACCTAGTAGTATGTCCAAGTCTCAGCACTAATACAAACAGGCACATCCGCCGCCCAACTGGAATCAAAATAGATGCATCGAATGCTCTCTCGGCCCTATTGCAGCGAGACCCGTCCTAGAATCAAAAGCTGGAGAATAGAGCCCCCCTACGATTCCCCCTTACCCCTGCTCTGTCTATCGTAAGCTTGGCGACGTACAGTAAGCCAGTCAAATCCCACTAAGATTCACCAACCCTGGCCCGCCCACCCTCAGGCACACCCGCCACAAACCCATAGCGCCCATCCTCTTTTTTTTTGGCGGCTGTCTTCTTGCTGTTCCAGGGGGGTTTTCGATCGTGTGATTTCGCTGCTTCTTGTTCCCTTCAGAAGCCTGGACCCGTATCCATAGACAAGGATCCCCCCTTCCCACCCCGTAGCTCGGGTCTCGCGGAAGGGCTTTTCTGGATACCGGCACGTCGGGGAGATAAAGCCAAGAAAAAAGCTTGGTCATGACTGTGTCGGCTGCACAGAATGCTTGAATCCCATCATTTGCCTGGTGTTCCCCAAATGCTACTGGGTAGTATCAAATGATTGCCCGGTCCGGTCAATCCGATCATTTATTGCATGAAATTTGCGGGGACTATGCAGCACATGCTTGGACTAGTGGTGTCGTTGGTTCGCTATAATTTTACTTGATACTAGGAGTGGTCTGGTACCACAAGTCAGAGCTGCTGCTGTACACATCATAAGCCGTCAAACACACACTTCACTGGTATCCTTCATGCTTGTACTTTTACCTATAGTACAAGAGAGCGGCTAGGCAGCATATCCCGCTTGGTAATCCTTGTATCACTCCTCACTCCTTACTCCGTAATATATGAACAACACGAATACGTGAGTGTTTAATAGACCCCAACACTACTTACACGCCGTTGATCCACCAATCAAGCGGCGGTGATAGTACGGAATTACGAGAGGCTATTCGTATTATGATAATCTACTTCGTATAACAGGCAACTACCTATAGATGCTGATTATGCATGTCTTACTTTGGTGTGAATTCTAGTCTAAGTCAGTATTCATCATACAGTCATTGCGTCTGAGGACTCTCCGTATACTAATAATAACTTGAAGTCTCATCGTAAGGTAGTAACGCATTAGAGACATACACAATACCTACAAAGTACACACGTATTAGACGCATTTAGACAATTAGGTCCTAGTACCTAGTTTTGTTACTTGGTTTCATATTCACCATCTCTATGTACTAGCTAATCTGCTCAAAACGTCCTTGTCTGACATGCTATGCTCGCCTTTTTATGCAACATACAAACACCTCCTCGTTACGCTCAGTGTTCAACCAAATAATCAAAGCCAGTTCTCAACGCCAATGAATGCTGCCAGTCGTGGCAGTCCCAAGAAACAAAACCCCATATGCGCCAAAACAATGCTAATCAAACATAATACAGTTTCATACAATATGCTCTCCTTTTGTTTTTAATCCAACGCCTCGCCTGACAAGATAGTTCGCAAAATATCGGCACCGACGCCATCGGCGATCGACTCCATCTCCTTATCGCCAACACAGCTGGCAATTCGTTTTTCATCACCGCTGGCGGCTGCCACTTTTCGGCCTCGCTTGCTAGGTGTCTGCGGCATAATAAAGCTGCCAGTCTTTCCTTCTACTGCATTTACAAGACCCAGCGTCTCAAGACTGCCCACTACCTCTCGGAACTCAGAGCTCGACAATGGGTGAAGCACAGAGTCACGCAGACACAGCTTGCAATACTTATCAAAGAGTGACTTGATAGTAGGCGCCATTGTTTGTGATTTGCTCGGAGTAAGAGGCGCGCTAGCCCCCTTGGCCATTGCTCGGATGTGATTCTCATAGGCCACCAAGGAACACAAGGCAGCCTTCTGCTGAAGGTTGAGAGCCTTGAGACGCTGAGCTGTTCCATTGCTGAAAGCAGCAGCTGTCACCTTGTTCAAATGTCCAATCGATGCCCGTGGAGCCGTCTCCGCTGTCAAAGCTTTCAGTGAGGCTGTGGTAATCTGAAAGACGCTGCGAGTAGACCCGCCAGTCGAGTTGCCGTTGATGTTCTCTCCAAGAGGTTTCTTGGTAGGCGTCAATTGCAAGAATTTCTGTCGAGCTTCCTCCTCGTGCTTTGACCGGGTTTCTGCTTCTACCAGGTCCAGGGCTCGACGGCAGATCTCAAATGCTCGGCGCAGATCTCCGGTCTGGCTTGAAACTTTGCGGGAACAGAGCTCAATAGCGGCAGGATGAATGAAGGGAACAAAGCCCTCTTTTCCTTCGGGCATCAAGGACTTTAACCGGGTAATGATAATGCTTTTAACCTGAGCGGCAGTGTACGGCAGGAAGGGGAGCAGCTCTGGCTTAAGATTCTTCGACTTGAGACGCGGTAAAAAGCGGTCGGTAAGATCCAAAGCGTTGGCAATTCCCAGCAACAACAGCTTGGAGGATTTTGCTAATGACCACTCGAATAAACGATAAAGACTTTCCAGATCCAGTGTGAGAATGTGGTCAATTTCATCCAAGGTGACGAGATATGTGGCAGATGATTTAGCCTTGGAAAGGAACATTTTCTGTAGAGATGAGATGGCTTCGGCTTCTGATAGATCGCTGCCGTCTTCGCCAAGGGCAGCCAGTAGTGTGTGATATAAATCTTTTGATGACTTGATGCTCATGCAATTGACATATGCGCTGCGAATTCCTTCCTGCTCAGAATAGGTCTTGGCTATGTTGGTGATCATGGCACTCTTTCCAGTGCCTGGCGGACCACTGATGTACATGCATCCTCCAGGAGATGATGTCGAAACACGATCCAGGAAAGTCGTTAGCTGCTCTCGCTCTGCTTCCCTACCAACCAGCTGGCCAGGCTCTGCTCCTCTGACAAATAGCTGTCGAGCCTGGTGATACACGGTCTGGATTGTGGTAGGTGTAAGAGGTGACTGGGGGGTTTGTCGTTTAAAGAGTTTGCCGGCGGACATGACCGCGTGCCGCGGCGTACTAGGATAAGAGCCGAGTACATCTCGATGCCGAGGAGCAGAGGGCGTGACCGGATTGGATTTTAACGAGGTTTGTGACTGGCTCCGCTTGAACTTCCGTGGCGATGGCTCCTTCAACACCTCCTCGCCTTCGCTGTCGTGGTCGCTGTCGTTATCATTTTCATCGACAGCATAGTCGGGGTCTTGGTTCTCATCGTTGAACGAGACGGACGCTAGGCGGCATCGACGAAGTCTTTTGCTGGGAGAACTTGGTATGACTGAAAAGAGATGCCGTTTAATATCTACCGAGGCACGTATATGTGGAGGAGCCACAGTAGGACTTACCATCTTCGACGATGCTGCGCGTCCGCTTTCCCAGCCCAGAAGGACGAGCCATTTCAACCGGTGATGGAAAGACCTGTAGACAAAGAGCTCCTTCCACAAGTCGTGAAAATGAACGGCAGCAGCGATTATAGGGTGAGAAGAGTCACCGGTGCCTTCCGAGTTGATGCAAATGTGGAAAGAGGAAAACGAGATGCAGTTGCAGGTTAGGAAAAATTGGAGGTGCAGAGGGTATTATGAGGAAAGCTCAGCTGTGGCCGTGGAGCTACAGGAAAAAGGGCGTTTTTGGCGTTGAACCAGGGGTGTTTCTGCGTACCCGCTAAGTACGCGCTAAAGTGCCTGCCGAAGGCCAGCGGGTCGCGTTTTTGGCGCGCCATGGACCGCGTTCAGCGGCGGCTAGACGCGAGAAATCAATTAGGCGGTACGTACCGCGCACCGCCCGTATAACGCCCTAGAAGTGGCATATCAGCCATTTAAAGAGATGTCTTGCATGGCACAGTGAATGCAAAAGCAATTGGCTGGCCAGGCCATCGACTGGTTTTTTGCCGGTAGTCTTTTCCTTACTGATTACTGCCTAAGGTATGCATCGAATATGATTCTGCCCATTGGCGGTTAAAAGCACATTATTCTGCAAAATTAACCATGTTTCTTGACTAATACTGCGGCCATAGCTATCGCATCAGCTGCCCAAGGTTCTCTCAAATCAACACAATAATGCATTCACGCAATCCCGATGGCATATCGTGACGAACTCAGGCCAAAGTTTCTTGAACTTGCTGATATTTATGAGAAATACTATGGAGCTAACAAAGCCCTCCAAGAACTGAGAAAACATGAGCGTGTTGCGACTATCCCAACTGAGATCGAAAGGCTATGTGAACCACGTTTTGAGTTTTCAAAGCAGTTCTTGGAATCTGAGATAGAAAACCCGGCATCATAATTTAATAATATCAAACAGCTCCTTGAATTATCTATCCGGGTGCAAAAACAGCTGGATGATGATTATGAAATGGCGCGTAAAAACGTACCAATATCAGTGATGAGAGCCATCAAGATCCCTCTAGCCTCGAGATGTGGCAAAACTTCAAGAGGCATTAGCCAAAATCGATATCAGTAACCAAGACAAGACTTCTGCTAGCGAAGAAGCAATATCACCAAGGCTACTCAATGAGTCTATTGATAAGAGTATTAGGAAAATGATCAAAGCTACATTGGCTAAAGGTAAGGCCAAAGAAATACATAAGCCGTGACTATGCTAACCGAAAGCTCAGGTCTAGCCAATCAATCACCCAAAAATAAACGGGTGAATGGATAATGTGAAAATCGATAAGCAACAGAAAGCCAATTCTCAGGCTGCAAACAGGCGCAGGAAGAAAAGGTCTAAAGAGTTAATGTACAAGTGCGCTGAAGCCAGGCTTGGTCCCACCCAAGACTGAAGGCTAGGCTATGAAGCGCAGCGCATGCAAGTAAAGCAGAACAAGGCTTCTTTAACCGTAAGAAGTAAAACATTATTTGAGAATTCGCTGCACGTGGTATATCATTAATTAATTTCATTGTCGTCTGTTTCAAATATTAGAAAGAATATATGCCATCTCGTCCCTTTGACCTGGCAGCACTAAAGCTCTGAAAATCCAGCTGCTTGGGCTACTGCCAGCTACTTGGGCTACTGCCAGCTACTTGGGCTATTAGCTTGTAGCCCACCCTTATTGATGTTACATTCCCCTCCAGTTCTCCCGCCATGCCAATCGGCTCATTGCGTCATAGAATCTCAAGGACCCATTAACACCAGAGTGCAACTTCATCGCCTCCCTTCAAGTCTCAACCTCTCCCTAATCATCCAACCCCTTCTCTATCATTTCTCTACATTTATTCACAGTCAGACTGCCAAAATGACGACTTACATCCCAGCCATCACAATCCCTACGAACGTGTTTCTAAATCCCGCCTCCTCGATCCTCCTGCCCATCGCATTGGGCACTTCCGTTGGCTTTGGAACTCGACGTAAGAATAATCGTGCTCATGTAATACCTACTCAAAAGACTAACCACAAGTATATGAATTGATATAGCCTCTAAAGCGCAAAAGAAATATCTCGAATTGAAGCAGCCTCCTTTGCACCCCCCACCATGGGTCTTCGGCCCAGTATGGACCGTTCTCTACGGGTACATCTCCCTTTAACAATTTCATGACAATCCCCATGTCTGAAATTTTCCTCATAATTTTTCATTGTCATAATCGATAAACTGACCGATCCACCCTCCAAGTCTCATGGGATACGCCGCTTACCGTGCTACATTTACCGGCCTCTCACCCTTCTCTTCCCCACAGACCATCCAGACAACAAAGCATAGCATGACAATCTACACCATTCAGCTCGGCCTCAATCTCGCCTGGATGCCGCTCTTCTTCGTCGCTAAGCGCCCAATCGAAGCCACCGCCGACATTGTCGTCTTACTGGGTCTCAATGGATATTTAGCTTCTCTTTGGGCATCTATCGATCAGGTTGCGGGCTGGTGCCAAGCTCCATACATCGCATGGCTGAGCTTTGCGACGTATTTGAGCGCTGGCGCTGGATACCTCAATGACTGGAACTTGGCGGATAAGGAAACTACCAGAGATGAGAAGTAGTAGTAAAACTAACATGCTTATCAACACATAATCAGAATGTCACACTGCATTGAATAAAATCGTGCTGAACGACTTGAGTCGTATAAATCAGGATAATTGAATTATCTATTGCAAGATCAACATCATCCCATAAATATCTATCACTACTCCATGTCCTTTTATAACCCAAAACCCCCCTTTGGTGTGTACCAACACCGGTCTTCATAAATAAAACTTTGCAAAAAAGCGCTCTTGGAATGCCTCTCAAACATGCAACCCGACTATACGTAATGTTCTGGCCATATAACTAAATGCCCGAGAAATGGTAAAATATTAAAAAGAAATGAATAAAAAGTTTGTCACTGAAAAAGTATATCATCCATCACAAACAAGCTTAGTGCATGGGAAGATATCGTTTCAGTCCGTCATAAACCATAAAGATAAAGGCAGAGCTGGGGGCTGCTCTTGCGCAGGTAATGCCACACCCGCGATACAGTCCTCGAAGTCCGTGGCGCCTCCAAATGGCCGTGCCCTCGCTGAGGAAACTCTGGCGTTGGCCAGTGCCCACAGGTGACGTCTGCATGCGAGATTTGATAGTGTCAGCGGGAAAGAATAAAAAGTTGTACATGACACCTCCAGATGCGCCGGCAATAGCTTGCTGCCATAGAGGGAGAGGCTTCGAAAGAATCGCCTGCTTCTCCTTTTCAGAGGTGGCAGAACGAATCCTCAGCTTATTGAATGATTTTGTAGCCGTCTCTTTGGCTCCGAACCAAGCAGAACAGCCACCAGCCTCTCTGATGAGCGTGCCAAGCTGGCCGTGCCAAAAGCCTCTGATTCCCTCATGGCGGTATACCTCCCGAATTACAGCTGCAGGCCGCAGATGGACTGTCGGAGCTCCTTCTGTATGCGCTGGGGCCTGGATCCTGCATTTGACAAGCTCAATTGGGGTCAGGACGAAAGAAGTAAAAACTCCAGATATAGCACCGGTTAACCACAGCGAGGGTAGTGACAGCTCCTTATCGCGAGAAGCTATATGAGCTTGGTAAAGAAGCTCTCGTCCCACGTTCTCGAAAAAAAAGAGACTGCTAGTTTCTGCAGCCGCTCCGAACAGAGGGGCGCTAATTCCCCTATATAACCCGCGAAAGCCATCGGATTTTATAGATTGTCGGAAACAGTCCAAGGGGCCGGTGTATCTCAGCGGTAAATGATCGGGCTGGCTCTGCAGTCGAACCTTGACGGTGTCGAAGGGGTATTCGATGTACTTTCCGGCAATGCCCGCGACCTATTCCCCAGTCCTGTTAGATTTCTCTTCATACCTCTAAATGTTTTGAGCCTTTGAAGTACTTACTGATCCGTAGATGATGTCTTCAGCAGCCTCCATAGTGGCAGATCGGACTTTTCCTTGAATCGCCATTTCGGGCTGGACTGCTACCGAAGTAGGCACATCGAGGGTGGCCTGGGCCATTATGGGGATAACTCGGCGTCAAAAGAAGAAGATGTAAAAGTAAAACAAGAAAGTTTTCTTTCTTCTCCCCTCAGCGCACGTCTTTCAGTCCTAGCTTTGCCCCCTCTCCTGCGGGAGCGGGGGTTGAAAGCAGGTTTGAAAGAATACGGCGAGCAGGCAGAGGCTGGTGGTGCAGCAGCGGGTTGCGAAAGCGCGGGAGCTTTGACGGCGAGGAGAGTGAGATCCAGAGACAGCGGCGCGGAAACAAGGATATTACAGTAAAAAAGCTTTAAATTTAGGGCGACCAGACTTTTGGGTGTGGGGTGGAAAGATAGGATGTCGAGCTCGCAATAAACGGGACCTGCGAGATGAATCCACACCGACTTCGCCCTATGCTATGCAATGTTGCGCAAGAGAAGTGACACCGGGAGGGGAGGCGGAGTCCGTCGCAGTCTAGAGCAGTCGCGGGATTTTTATAGCAATGAGACCAGGTTGAAGAGAAAAAGGGGAGAGAGACAAGGACCCGGCCCTACATTGTGAGGATGTGGCTCGGCTGCATGGAGAAAACAACGTCTTGGGTTTAACTCCTCGATCGAAATTGCTGATTCTGCCAGGCCTAGGTCTGACTCCCAAGGTGTGACTGTAAAATTTCAATCTTATCGCCGCTTATCGATAGGATGCGCGCGAGTGGCGATTGGGTCCAATGCGCTGCTCTGATTCGTGTGCCTGCCGAGATCGGTTACGAGTAGTACTTCAAGACCCCGGCACTTGCATGTGTCTTGTCCTGTTCCGTTAATATGGAGTACACAATACATTCAGTGACAGGAACGCCCAGAATGCTGTTACGTTATTACAGGTTTGCTCGTCAAACTCCCGGTACTACTAGTTGCAGATCTACTGAGGGTGTTTTATTCATGGCAAACTGTATACAGCGTTAGAGAAGCACAAGACAGCGCAAAGACAGTCGCAAATACTGCCAATTCATCCATTACCAGAGCTATGGGTATTATTTACCATTGTATCCTTACGTGAGAAGCAACATTGTGTTGCTTACCTTGAATAATGGAAACACGCTCGCCATGTATCGCTATAGTAGGTACCTACAGTAAGACAGCTTATTGGTACGGCTCCTTGCTTGCTGAAGGTGTGATGTTTGCACGCCTCTAGATCCATGCTCTACTGCATACAGTATTATCGCCTCGGCAATTTACGACGAGCCAGAAAAACCGCTCAACTGCATGATGCAGGGAGGCCGCCCAGGCACCACGCTTAGGCTTATTCCTCATCCATTATAATAGTGTCGTAAAAGCTCACCCGCAATGGATGTATCGCCATTGAGCAAGCCTTTGGAAGATCTTTTCCAATTGGGCTGATTGCAAGAAATACCATATCTAGCGCCTCATGCAACGTACGCCTACGCCCTATGTCCTGGAAGGGCGCTGTCTCTAGGAAGGGCGCTGTCTCTGTCCAGCAAGGGCGTTTCCATCATCATGGGTATCTAAAACCCAGTAGTTACACGTATCCTTCGCGTTCGCTGGAACTCTTCTGGGCCTGAAGCTCCAGCTTACCCACTTGCTCCATTGAGTTTTCATCCTAGCTACATTCCTCTTTTAGTCCCTGGAGAACACCACCAATAATGCCAATAATGCAAATAATGCAAATAATCCGTTTGCGGACACACTTATACAACAATCGCGTCACTCGCAAGATATTGTCAATTATTGCTGCAAAATCTCTTGTTCCAACTTAAAGCACGGCCAAGTAGGTAGGTCCTGTCATGTACAGTGCTGATGAGGTCTGGATTTAAATCTCAGTCTAGCAGAATTTGATCTTGCAGTCATTCTGCATGCAAGCTCATATCCTAGCCTTGTCAAGCGGGTCGCCCAGCCCCGCCAGATTACGACACTCAATTGCATCTAATTTCTTATCAGATGATCTGATAATTTTTCGTGGTCAAACGTGAAGATGAAGCAATACCCACCTGGCATGTCGTATCATTATCCACACTGGTACTAATAATACGCCTACACTGACATGCCGTGCGAAGTTTTAGAGCTACTTTTTTTCCGTTGAGGCTAGAGACTTACTTGGCAATCCATTTGTTTCGTAATAAGTGAAGTTGTTGATGGCGATCCCTCACTAGCTGGAACTTGGTCACGGTCCATGTCTCCCTTAGTGAGTGCTCTAGTTGATAGAGGTAACTATATACGCAGCCCTTAGTAATAACAAATTGCCCTTCCCAAACATTGAAGATTGCCGAAATTATATCTAGTCCCATAATTACATCGACCTGCCATTCAAGTATCAATCGGCCATACGAGCGATTCGTACTATCCAACCTCGCGGAGATCCGGTAAGCCCGATGCCACAAATACACCACTTTAATCGTAATACTCATACCATTATACCTACTCTCACCGCCAGTATGGTCGTACATCTCTCGGATAATCGTAAGCCCCCCTCACTGTTTCTTCTTATTGTCCTTCTTCGCCACTTCCTTCTCGTCATCCCAATCTCTCTTCTCGGCATACCACTGCCCCGCCTGCAACACAAGAATACCCACCAACACGAGTGCAAGAATAGTGTTGCTTGCCGCAAGCACCTTCAAGCTGTCCTCTCTTCCCAGGACAATCTCGCCATCGAACCGACCCTCGGCAGCCTTGAACTCCTCCGAGTGCCAGAAGCCGGAGCTGACAGTGCGCAGGCCCTTGACAATGTTTGAGATGTAGACTGCCACACCGATGATGTATAGGATCAGCGAAGCGCCGTCGAAGAGGAAGTTGGCCTCGCTGGGGCGGAAGAGCTTGATGAAGAGGCCGAGGAAGCCCACGCTCATGATGATGTTGAGGAGGCGGCCGATGAGCGGGGGCGATTGGTGAATGAACTTGAGATGCGTTTCGAGCTGATCATAGTAGTCGAGGGCGACGGGCTCCTTGGTCCAAAGGAGGGGGAAGTCGTACGGAAACGACGCAAAGAGGATGCCCAAGAAGAAGCATGTCGCTGGCGAACCAATTAGCTTAAGATATTCATGTCGTCATAGCCTCCAACATCGCAGCTCGATATATAGAGGACGAGGCATAAGCGAAAGAATGGCAGGGCGACATACGGCCAATGATCAGAAAAGTCGCAAAGGACGATGCTCCTCGGTAGTCCTTGGACTTTGTGGTCTTGGACCAATCAATGTAGGAGCTCATAGTGTTGGCCGGGCGGTGCAAATAGCACTGATGCGCACTAAAAATATAGAGGATGAAGGGTGAGGACGAAGCGAAACGTCGATCTCGGGATTCAAGCAGCTGCACTCTTGTTCCGGCGCAACTAGAGCATAGGCGTGGAGGAGCAAAGGCAAAAGGGAAAGAGAAAAGAAGCTGTCGTGTCCCGCTATTTGGCTTTCTCGCTGTGCGTGGGGGAGCTGAGTGTGGAGAGAAGGTTCCTCGTAGCTCCATTCGTTAGTCTTTTTGGAGATGTGCCTAGGCGTGAACGTGCGTGAGCTCAGCTGCACTAACAGTGCAGCCGCAGTGGTACATGCCACCGCAGCGACCCCGAAAATTCAAGATCTTGGCACTGAGCTGATGGTTGCATCGTACCAGATAGCGGCGTTATCGCTGTACATAAGCTTGCATCTCAGCTGCATCCTATCTGCACTCTCTCCCTACTTGCGAATTTAGCTTCTCTTTCTTTTTTTCTTTTTTTCTCTTTCTTTCTTTCTTTCTTTTTATCTTATCATTGTCAGCCTGCTTTGCCGTTTGTCTTGCTTGCGTATCTGCTTTTCTTTAGTTCTTGTAGCGTCGTGATTCGCCAGCCATCATCCCATTGCTACCATTACATATCTCCTCAGCGGCTACTTGGGATCGCAGCCTAAATTCCACCAGCGCGTTATATCTTTCATTCGAATACGAATATTTTGCCTTGGAAATCAATCAATCAATTGTTAAAACATACCATCCTGAATCGCCTACCATGAATCTTTCCTTGTCTCTGCTCCTGCAGTTCCTACTCTTTATCCCATTCGTCCACGCCGCCAATGCTACAGTCTCCGTCTACAACGATTCCGATAAATACAAATACTACGGGTGCTACAATGAGACAACCCAGGTTGCTGGCTCGGCCGATACGCGCGCTCTGGGTGGCGGAATTGATGAGAGCTTGCCAGGCCAGATGACGGTGCCGATATGTCTTGCCTTTTGCAGCAATGGCACGGAGTATCGATATGCTGGACTGGAGTGGTCGAGGTAATGATTCAGCCATTGGAAACACTGGGTCTCATTTCTAATACAGGAACTGACTGTTTGAAATGTGTAGAGAATGCTGGTGCGCCCAGACGCTGTCCGGCATCGCGGAGAAGCTTGAAGATACGGCCTGCAATTACCCCTGTGAGGGCGACAAGTCTACTGCTTGCGGTGGCTCTTTGAAGCTCACAGTTTATCGTGTTTCTTCAGCAAGTGGATTATCTGCTCCAGGCCTGCTTGCTCTTGCCTCCACCGGATTGGTGATGATGATGATGCTATGATAATATGACATGGATTACGATTATGATCATGTTTGCTTTAAGTTCTGCTTCATGGATATAAATGGACCTTCTCTTCCCCCTTGGAAGGCTAATATTATTGCATGTTGGACAACTAGATACAGCTATAGAAGCCCTATAAAGTGGCAGTGTTGCTCATGAGTTATAGAAGAACCGCTCAAATGAACTAATGTACTGGATATCTCCATGACCAATATACAGATATTCACAAGGGCTTTACTATAGAACTACCTTACAATTAGGTTAAATCTGCAGCGGTGCCAGCCCTCTCTCTTCAACTGCGGCTTGCATGGCTACCTTAATGCCACTGACAGCCAATTTCCAAGCCCGGCGGCCTCTACTATCAACCCCGTCCTGATCAACTACCACGCTTAACCATTTAATCAAAGTAACAGCCTTACTCAAATCACGCTCTTCTTTGATGACTTTAACCAAATATCTTTCCAAAACGTCAACATCTCTCTTATGCGGTCCCGCCTTCCTAGTTTGGGAGTGCCACGCATCTACCATGTCCTTGATCTCCGGCAAAGAAGTGATAGAGCCGGAGAATGATATAACTGGCGGTAGCATGGGAAACTGGATCGTTCTTTGGCCTCCGGGCAACGCACTTGTTTCTTGGTGGCCTTTCGAAAAGGGAATCTCCAGTCCCGACTGCAGGGCTAACAGCCGCCTTCTGTGATCTGCAATTACTTCTCTCCTGACGTCCTCGGGTAACTCTGCGAGGAATTCCGGATCCAGTTCTTCGATTTCTTCAGGTTGAGCCTCTTCTGCTGGCCCTGGAGGCCGAAAACTGGTTTGAACCATTCCTTCTTGAGCATCTCGTTGGCGTTGGGCCTTGCTAAACATGCCACGAACCCCGCTGGCCTTCGTTGGAGTTGTTGGCCTTCTGGACTGGATTATTTCGGATTTCCGTGGTGAAGGTCGAGGTTGTGGAGGTTCAGTCGGCTTTCGTCCATATAATGCCAATACTTCAGCTTTCATATCTTCAGGCAGTGCGTCAAACACATCCATATCAACTTGAGAGGAGAGTAGGTCTGCTAGCATTGGGCTATTAGATCTTGACTTGCGGTCCTCTACGTTGGATTCAGCAGTCACTGCCCTGGGGCGTTGAGTCATAAGCCTGGTGCGGATATCGCCTGGTAATTCAGCCAATATTGCAGGGTCAGGACTGCTTGGCAAAAGGAACTGCGTGCTGAAGGCGTTTATATCATGAGTTTTGTTTTTTCGAGGCGTTGTAAGATCATTTGTCAGTGGATTGAGTTCCACCTCAGAAATCGGCCTCTTCTTCGAACTTTCGGGCTTTTCCATCCTATCAACTAGTTCTGCTCTCAACTGCTTCTGTAGAGGAGATGGTTCAACGCACGGGGCAAAGGCTATCTTCCTTTGGCTTCCTTCTGCGGCCAAGG
Source organism: Trichoderma hamatum GD12 (assembly GCA_000331835.2). Lineage (NCBI taxonomy): Eukaryota > Fungi > Ascomycota > Sordariomycetes > Hypocreales > Hypocreaceae > Trichoderma > Trichoderma hamatum. The sequence goes on along the minus strand of ANCB02000436.1, from coordinate 8,227 downwards.
AATTTACTTTGATCGGTTCCAACTTTGTCATTTGGACGCCAATTCCACGAAGATCTCCAGGGTTGAAGCGAAATGCGCGTAATATTGAAACCGCTTCTTTGCCAATAATTTGATAGTCATGTGTTGCGACGCCAAAGGTTGCACTCCTATTAAACGAATCACATTTCCCGTGACCTAGATGTTTTGTTGGATCCAGAGGCGCATCAAGAGCGCGTCTCATAATCTTCATTGTGAGATTTTTCCCTTTGACTTGCTCATTCACCAGCCGCTTTTCCAATTCTTTGCAGAGGTTATAGACAAACTCTTCTGCTTCTGCTTGATTAATGAAGCGGATTCCCCAGCTGACCTCTGCCGACACTGACTTCCGAGGAGGTTGCTCCCCAACCTCTGATCGATCAATGCCACGAGAGTAATCATGAAGTTTATCGCTCGTCTTAGGTCCCAGTATTGAAATGAGGCGGTCTTTTGGGACGTCCCTAAGATCTTTGACGAGTTTAACTCCTAGATCTTCTAGCTTTCCGCCGATACTATACGCAACGCCTGGTAACTGTTCAACTTTCAGATCTCCAATAATGTCCAAGACCTGCTCTGGCTTTAGATGAAACTGCCCAGCAGGCTTGGCTTTTCTCAAGGCGACTTTTGCTTGCAGTATATTTGCCCCGATACCAACAGAAACGGCACAGCCAGTCTCTTCTTTGATATTATTGCGCAGGTTCAACGCTATCTCGTCGACTTTTTGCTGCTCCTTCCAAAGGCTGCCCTCCTCAACGCCGAGACCATGAGATCCAGCAGCTTTGAGGACAATATCAGTGACATCAACCAAGGCCTCGTCGACGCTGACACTCTGGACTATGCCACCAACACCGATGATAGCCCCATAAAACTGGCGACTCACTTCTTCGTATGCAGGAAAATCATATGGCAAGACTTTTAGATCAGGGCACAACTCGAGAGCTCTCTTCATCCACATGCCATTTTTAACGCCAAATTCTCGAGCGACATAATTGCAACTTGCAATTTCTGAACCAGCTCCTGTGCTGTGAGCGACAACGCATGGTTTGTCCAAATATTCGGGATGCCGTTTTAAAGAGACTGCACAGAAGAAGCTATCAAAGTCCACGTGCATGATGTACCTTCTCGAGCCAGGTCGTCTTGTCTTCTTCTGGTTTGACAACCCTTTTTCGGACGCTAATCGTTGCATTGACGATTTCAAACTGGCCTTCCAAGTTGAGAGATGATGAAGCCTACTTTCCGAGTAAAACTGCTTCAAAAAGTCGGGATTGGCCGTAGAAGATTGTCTTATCTTCGGATCTGAGAGTAGCCAAGCATTATGTTCTTCTGAGGTCATTTGCTTAGGGGGTATTTTCGATGGATCTACAAGGCTAGTAGACTCGGATACAAGCTGCGCCTTGGGTTCGACATCGATGTCTCTATTGTCCATAGCATTTGTAGAATAGTCCATTTCATCCCTTGACTTAGAGGCAGCCATTCCACCTGAGTCTAGAAATATGTCGTCAGGTCTCTCAGCCTGTTGTCGACTGTATACAGGGAGTTTATCCAGGGGGTGGCCCGTCGATTGGCTTTGCGATTCAGCTTTTATCTGATCTGTATAAAAGCTGTTCTCTGTCTGCTCTTTGTAGCTGCGTCTAACGGGAGATGGGCTTGTTTGAGTAAGTCCACCGCTGCTACCAAACATCAAGACTTTCTGGCTAGGGCTTTCAGTTATTACTCGGTAATCAGTCCACGGTAGAAGCTTGCCAGCTTCTATTGAGTCAACAATCCATGCAGGCTTCACGATTCTGTATCGGCTAAACTCAGCAGCTTTCTTCAGCGTTAAATTAGCGGTTATAATGTGAGTCGCCATGGTTTTTGAGTCAAGATATTGAAGAAATCCACCGCCATGCTGGACAATATCGCGGTGAAGTCTGCCGTTAAATGCGGTGTTAGCGCTTTTACAAGTAGTGGTTACAGAATGCGAAGAGGTTACTCACACATGAAGAGGCGGTTGAGTGTAACCATTAACATGAGCAACGATCCCCTTAAAAATAGGCGGCTTGTCGGATGCAGCGCGCATATCAGCATCCAGGTTTTGAAGTTTGATCTTCTTTCGACGAAAGTAGTCGCCAAACCCATTGAATTCACTGCCTTCGTACTCATCGCCCTCCTCATCCTCAAAGACATGATTTTCAATGCGCTTCCTCACCGCGGAGGAATTCTTTTCCAAAGGACCGTTCATCTTATCTAATTATACAGAAGCCACGCCAGAGTGAATTTGAAGCTGACGCTCATTGATTCGCTTCTGGTTGATTCACGGCTTCATGTATCAAGAGCAACAGCCATCCGTGAAGCCCCACAGTTCACTCAACGAAGCAGGCAAAAGGAGTCGTTTGGCACACTTGAGGCAGCATTTTCCAGAGATGTGGCAGTCTGTAATATGATTCATAAGCTGCTTATGCAAGGCTGCTCGTGAATTTCAAGGAGCAGCGTCCCATTGGAGATGTCGGAATACCTACTTTATGAGGCTTGTGACGTGATGAGCGAAGATGCCGCGTTAAGTGGAGAAAAATGCTGCGCGCCTCTTACACGTCGTCCCGTGACCTTCCATTAACTTTCCAGCGCCACAACCAGCCTTGTCTACCAAGGCTACAACCACTTGCCTTTTTACTTTTCTTTGTTTATTTACTATTGGAACAACCAGATCGTATTGCTGTTGCGTCCAGCCATTTTTGCAATCATGAATAATGACCAATTTCGAAAATTGATGCTGGCCAATTCGGCCAAGGCGTCAAAAGATCGAGCTTCTCCCACGGGCGCGAGTCCCAGCGCAAGTAAGGGATCATTGGGTTCTCGACAGCGAAGCAGCATCCCTATGACACCGTAAGCCACCACAGTCAAAGCCTTTTGAGTGGCGATGCTAATGCGCAGTTTTAAAGACGGTCATTAGGGGGCACACAGGCCGATTTCGCGCGACAACTAGCTGAGAGGAACCAAGCGTTGCACCCACAAAAGAAGTTTAAATCATCCGCGCCAAGGGGAGTGAAGCTAGGGACAGGGTATATCGACAGATCACAAACTCGCGAAGCCAACGAAGATGACCGAGAGGAGAGATTAAAGGCACTTGAACAGGCTCTTAAAGACGAAGAAATCGATCAGTCAACATACGAAAAGCTAAGGTTTCAAATTGCGGGTGGAGATCTTGGGAGCACACATCTGGTAAAAGGACTTGATTTCAAGCTTCTTGAAAGGATACGCAAAGGCGAAGACATCTACGGAAAGAAGGAAGCAGAAAAAGACGACCCTGAAGAAGCCGCCGCTGAAGAAGATGTGGACGATGAATTTGATCAACTCGAAGAACAGGACGTTCAAGCAATCACAAAGGAAAAGGCAGAAAAGAAAAAGGGAAATCTCTCGACCGTGGCTCTGGTCCCGGGAAAGAAAAGAACCCGCGACCAGATTCTGGCGGAGCTAAAGGCAGCGCGGCTGGCAGCAAAGGAAGCGCAAGAATCAACTCTTGGAGACCGTTTCAAAAAGATTGGAGCAAAACAAAAACCAGGAACACGAATCGAAAAAGACAGCAAAGGAAGAGAAGTTTTAATTATTGTAGACGAAGATGGGCATGAGAAGAGGAAAGTTCGGAAGATACAGCCCGAAGAGGAAGATTCACGGAGTGGCCTTCTAATGCCAGACAAGGATGCTAAACCGCTAGGTATGGAAGTTCCTGAACAATATCGGAAGAAGGAGGAGCCAGAGGAAGACGATGGCGATGTGGATATCTTTGAAGATGCTGGTGATGATTACAACCCGCTGGCCGGAGTGGAGGGATCCGACTCTGATTCGGACGAAGAAGAGAGCGACAAGAACAAGCAGGAAGTAAGTAAGGAGGCCGACACCAAAGAATCTATGCCACCCCCGCCAAAACCGTCTCTTGCACAGCCAGAACGGCGCAACTACTTCAAAGATGCAAAGACGGGACTTATATCCGAGGAAGGAAACAGAGGGCCATCTATGTCTGACCCGGCAATATTGGCGGCCATCAAGAAAGCAGCATCTCTCAGGCCCATCGAGCAAGATACTGAGGATGACAAAGCGAGGGAAGAGGCCAAAGCGCTGGAAGAACGACGAAAGAAGCTCCTTCAAATGCAGAGCCGAGATGATGATGACATCGACATGGGCTTTGGCACTAGTAGATTTGAGGATGAGGAGGACTTTGACGATTCGAAGGTCAAGCTGTCCAAGTGGGGCGATGACAATGGAGAAGAGGGTTCAAGTAGAGGCGACAAGTCAAAACGGAAGAGAGGGCCGAAGAAGCGAAAGGGCGATGCTAACAGCGCGGCGGACGTGATGCGGGTCGTCGAGCAGCGCAAGAAGTCCGGGTGAGGACAACCATGACCTGTCGTGGGCCGACAAGTCTTACTGTATCTGCGGAAACGGCGGACAAAGTTTCTCACTTCGGATGACCCCAGAATCTATAGCAGATGGATGAGCAAGCATATACCGCACTAGATACCCCAGTTATTGTTCAGCTTGAGAGAAATCGACCATCTATCGCGGAGCTCCGCGCTCCAGCCAGCCAAGCAGCCAGACAAATATAAATGGTCCGGCGTCACGTGTAGCTACAGATTATGGGTTCAGACGCCGACGTTTGCCAGCCGTCCTTGAAGTTCCCTCGAGAATGGAGCCTAGCGGCTCGGCTTGCCACTTTTATTATTAAAATCCAGACGCCAATGACACAAACTTTCGGTTCCTGGCGATGCTAGTCCTGCTAGCATTAAAATGTGAATGAGGGGTCAGCCCGGTACGAAGCCAGGTTGGATACATGTAGGCTTGGATGGGGCTTCCCCCACTCTGGAGCCTTGCGGCTGCGGAGAAAAAAAAAGAAGCGGGCTCTCTGAAGCAGCGAGTTGCCAGCGGAAACTTAACATAGCCTACGCTACCTGGTTTGGTCTCTGCGACGCTCGCCGTCAACCGAGAGCGCGGTGGCTAATTTCTCGATTTCACCGTCTGGGCTGTGGGTTTCCGCGATTACGGAGCATTGAAAGGTGTCTCGATCCCAACCAGTTCTTTCTGACCGCGCCCTTCCGTAACCTGAACAAAGCATAACTATAAAGAGGCCTTTAAGATACCGTAGATTTCAACCGAATCCATAGACTGCGTATCGTGTCTCCCGTTCAGTGTCATTTGTTATTTCGAATCTTGTACGATTTTCTCACATCCATCATCATTATGGCGTCTGCTCAAGTGCCCGTTTGGCTGGACTGCGACCCAGGCCACGATGTGAGTTTCCTATTTCATTCGCAATATGCTGAGCCTGGATGCAAGCCTCATGCAGAGTCGCATTGCATGAGGCGCTCGGCTGGCCGAACCTAATCGGAGACGTCTGAGCTAACTGGATATTCTCCGCGCAGGATGCCTTTGCCATTCTGCTGGCCGCCCATCATCCCAGAATCAACCTGCTGGGAATTTCTACAGTCTTTGGAAACGCTTCACTAGAGTATGTGCGATGGAAAGCTTGGCTGCTTTGCGCCTACTTTGTCAATAACCACGGCTAACTTTGAAACCAATCAGACATACTACGCACAATGCCGCCTCCATCCTGACAGCCTTTGGCAAACACAACGACATCCCCCTCTACGTTGGCTACAGCAACCCCCTCGAGCGACCTCCTATCCACGCGCCGACAGATATTCACGGCGACAGCGGCCTCGACGGCACCGACCTTCTCCCCAAGCCCCAATGCACTCCCTCCACCGTGCCCGCCATTGATGCCATGGCTGCTGCTCTCAAGGCCCAGCCGGCCGGCACAGCCTGGATCGTGGCCACCGGCACCGTCACCAACGTCGCCGCCCTGTTCCGAAAGTACCCGGAGCTCATCCCACACATCAAGGGACTGAGCATCATGGGAGGATCCATCGGAGGAGGCTTCTCAGACGCACCGCTGGGTACCGTCGATGGCAAGGAGCGCATTGGCAACACGACACCATACGCCGAGTTCAACATCTTCATTGACCCGGAGGCGGCGGCCGAGATATTCCACAACAAGGAGATCGCCAAGAAAATGTTTATGGTACCGCTGGACCTGAGCCACCAGGTCTTGGCTACGGAGAAGGTCAGAGAGCTTCTGCTATACGGTAAGGACGGCGAGAAGACTGGCACTGGCAAGACGACGCTGCGGACAATGCTGGTTGAGCTGCTTTACTTCTTTGCCAAGACTTATGCGTAAGATTTCACTACACTTCTCTCTGTTTAAGAAGGTACTTGCTAACAAAAGAAATAGCGATGTCTTTGGCATCACCGCTGGCCCGCCTCTCCACGATCCCCTTGCCCTTGCTGCCGTCCTCACCGGCACTCCTGAAGAAATTGTCTTCTACGACTGGGATGGCGTCAAGAGCCAAGGCACCAAGCACAACGAACGCTTTGACGTGACCGTCATCACTGAGGGCACAGCCGAGGAGGCCCAGCGCGGCGAGAAGCAGACTGGCCGCACAATTGCCAATGTGTTACCTGCAGGCGAGGCAGGCGTAAGGATACCCAGAGGTGTGGACGTGGATCAGTTCTGGCAGGTGATTGAGGAGTGTATTGAGAGGGCGGATGAGACGAACCGAAAACTGAGCAATTAAGGAAGTTATGATGCCCTGGTGTGTTTTTTTCTTGCTTTTTTTTTCGGCATTTTGTTATTATACATGTCTGCAATGGGAACCAAAACGGATAGAAATTGTTTTCATAGCAGTGGTCATTAGATTATTAGAGAGTCTAGATAAAAATACATGCTTTTGCGAATCAACGTTACAAGCTTCATTACAATGCCCCTTTCTCGTTTTTATCCTCATCAAAGCTCATCAAGAGCCTCAAACTCTGCTCATACGTCCACAGAGTAATGGCGCTCGCAGGAGCAGCCTTGATCAAACTAATAGGCAGGCCCTTATACAGGCCTCGCAGCCCCTCCGTCTGGAATATCATCCGTATAGCCCGACCTGCGGAAGTATACACGGGGATGTCATTGTACACGTATTTGCTCCGCGTGGGGCCCTGCACCTGAATGCGCTTGCGCACAAGGTCGAGGGGGAAGACGGCCGTCTTGGCCATGACGCTGGCCATCATGCCAGCGGTCGCGTCGCCGCTGCCCCAAGGGAGATGGAGGTCGCTGAGCTGGAGCCGCAGACCTTCATATGAGGCGAAGAAGATGCCCATGAAGGGGATGATCTGGGCCAGCGCGGGACCCAAGCCGCGGAAGAAGCCCCTGAACCCTTCGTCGCGCTGGATCTCCCATAGAGCGCCTCTCAGGGAGGTGTACACCTTGTGTCTTCCCTGGGCAGCGAATCGCGTTCTCAGCAGATCGAGGGGGTACGTGACACTGGTAGCAGCCGCCCCAGAGACTGCGCCGGCGACAAACGTCTCGGCCGAGTCGGGCAGGCGCTGGGGCAGCGCGGTCTGCAGGAAGACGGTCGTGGAGCGGTAGGCGGTGAATTGCGCGGCCGAATAGCACACATACATGAGCTCCGCGGGGACATTACCCTTCCATAGGCCGGTGATGCCTTCATGCTTGAGGATGTGCTTGAGAGTGTGGACGGTGCCGCGGTAGGCGGGAGCTTCGCGGAGGGGGGCCAAGGGGTCGGAGAGAGAGTACGGCTGGAGCTGGAGGCGGATCTTGACGACGTCGAGGGGCGCGACGATGAATCTATTAAAAGGGAGAGAAGAGCGTATAAGTTGTTTTGTTTACTTTACGATGTATAAAGTCATTCGTGGGAGAGGCTTACCGAGAGACGAGCCCAGCTATCGCGCCAGCTGATACGACTTGGAGTCTTGAGCCCTGTGAGATGGAGATGGATTAGCATGAAGAGCGCACAGAATTGGATCTAGCTTTTTGAAGCTCTTTTGAGAAAAGGGGGACCAACGAACCTCATCTTTGAGGTGGCCGCCTCGTGGCGACATGCAGGAGTTGTCGCTTCAGGTTGACTGGAGGTTTGCGCAGGTTATACTAGCAACGTCCTTGATCGTCGGTGTAACAAGTAGCGGGTATTTAGAGGATCGGAATCTGGGGAGTCGAGCTTTTTTTCTACGTTCAATCACGAAGGAAAGTCGTGGTGGTTGTTGAATTCAAAGTTTAAACCTTTGTTTGGTGTTTTGGATTGTTGGGTGCGCCACTACGAATCATTCATTGGCTGGATAAGATTTCGAAACCCGGGTTGGAATGATAAGAGTTATAAAAAAAAAAAAAAAAAAAAAAAAA
>KQ479204.1:10569-30757 GCA_000331835.2 Trichoderma hamatum GD12 | reverse complement strand
TTTTTTTTTTTTTTTTTTTTTTTTTTTTTTTTTTTTTAATGTGTGTGTGTCTGTTTCTCCTCCTCCGCCCCCAATATCCATTCGTGTGCACCGCATCTCGCTGTCTTTTTGCAGCATCAATGCGAAAACAACGCAATCAATGCAACCTAGCGCCCTCTCCAAAAAGGCTCGAGCGACGCTGCTAGACCTAGACGCAGCAGTAGCTTTGCTGCCTGCCGCCCTAGCCTGCACACGCTGCAAAATAGAGTTTGTTTGGGAAATTGCGCATGAACGTCTAAGCGCCGTGCCAATTGGAAGACTGCAACTGCTGGCTCGGGCAATTGATTCGCTGGCTGGTCCGACAAGGCCACTAACATGATATTGAAGAAGCAAATACTGTACATAAATGAATCGAGACTAATAAGCAAATAAACAGCAGAACAGCAAAGCAACAGCATGGCCCCATCCCACTCCCAATCCCACTGCGTCCCCTGCCCATTGCACAAGACAGACCCCCAATGAGGGCCTAGCACAGCAACCGCCCGCTCAGGCATCTTTCGGCTCCACTCCGCCGAACAGATTCCCTGGAAACTCTATTTAATGGGCTTTCCAGGGGGAGGGAACCCACTCTTTCCTCTGGCGCGCCATCAACGTGGCTCCAGTTACGCAATGGGCGTGGGACCATTACTGAGGTTTAACTTCTTTTTTTTTTTTTTTTTTTTTTTTTGCTTGTATCTGGTATTACTTCGGCAAAGACCACCGAAAAAGGGCGAGCTTAGCGAACGCGCGCTTTGCTCTTCCTTGTTAGCTGCATGTATGCATGTTGGTTGGTCCCTTCGTCCTCGCTTTGGCCCCAGTCCACTCCCCTGAAGGATAACCGCCGGAAGACCTCATCCGGGGCAATCTTGTTTTTTGCTTGTTCTTTTTTGTGCGCGGGTCTATTGTAGGCTTCTTGATTATCTCCCAATGGAGGTTAGAAGCGATATTCCCTAACAATGATGAGGAAAATAAAAGCCTCATTGCGTTGGCACATTCAATGGGGAACAGGAGAAGACAGCCGGGCGCCCAGCCTCTGCTGTGATCCGTGCGAGTGGTCATAACAACGTGGCTTGTGGATTCAACCACATACGCAAGATGGCATGTCACTCTTTGCGTTTCTCTTTGTTTATGGGGAAAGAAGCAGGTATCAGTCATGATGGACTCCATAGACACGTCTTCCAGCGAGTCCCCGTACGGCCAGCTCCAAGTGGTGTGAATAATTCGGTCGGGGGTTTTGGGAATGGCAAGAGAAGCACTTTTTCTGGGTCTGCGAATAGAGTTATGACGCCACCCTGCTACTGTCAAAGCTCGACGTTATTTCTCTCTATTTTCTCCATTCTCGTCCATAATTCCCAGAAACACACAGACCATCGTAATCCACTGTGTGCTTCCCGCCTTTGCCGGGCTGGATCTACGGGATACCTGACACAGCTCGTGTATCTCGGCGAAATGATTGTAAACTTGCACGACTCATGTCTTGAGATTTGACTTTGTTCTAGAAGACTTCTCCCTCAGCTTTGCTTTCCCGCTATGGCTTTTTATTACGGGCCGTTCATTCCTAAGAGGAAAACGCCTTGGCCCCCCCTTTGTTGACTAACACAGCACTTCGTCTTTTTTCCTGATTACTATACTGTACGTGACCGCGCATCTAGTTGCTCTAGTTGCACGGACTTAAGGAAAGGGATGCCCGGGGCTTGCTGTGATTGTCAAGCAGGAGTCTGAAACTGGAAATGGTTGTTTTCCTAGCAAGTTGGGGGGATGAAAGGAGGCGTCTCTCTTTCGACACCAGTTTAGAGGACATAACTAAGAAAGAAAGCAGAAATAGACAAGAGAAAAAGGCGTCTTTATTGTTTCACTTTCTGCTTGACTATCTTCTATTCTCTCCACACCCTCTTGTGTTGATTAGATTGGCATTCAGGAGAATGACATCGAATTCAAGTATACACGTCGTACGGGGAAATTACGAAACTGACATGACATGGCATGTTTTTGCCCACTCGGACCGAGATTTTGTTCTTGGGGTGGTTTTTTTTTTTTTACAAAGTTCTCTATTCTCATCTTATTCCCTGCAAGGCGGGTCGGCGTTTGTCAGAAAAGGAGAGTCACGGTTTACCCCTTTTGGACCGTCATGACAAAGACAAACGGAATCCTTTTGGGGAAACCGTTGTAGGATCACTGCCTTGAAGGCGGAAAAGAGAGAGAGGCAACGGAGACAGCGGCAAAGTATCCTTCATAGCCACATCTTTCCATTTGCCACATCTGATTAACCCAACTTGCTGGTATCGCCATCTCCATTGGCGTTTCTATTGAAGCATCTTTACGTGTAACTTTCTGGTTTCGTCCTAACATTCCACACAGCGCGTGACCCAAGTCTCTGGGACAGGAGAGGGTGGTTTCACTCCCTCTCTCTTGCTCTCTCTCTCTCTCTCTCTCTCTCCTTGTGAGGGTTGCATGATACGTCATGTAAAGCCACATCAAAGGGCCCTCCTCCCCCCCTAAACTGAACTTTCTCAGTGACAGACAGCCATTTAACTGGTCTTGGTTAGTATCCCGAAGCCGAAGAAGAGAAAAATAATGGCGCTAAAAAGGTTTCGACTGGTGGCTGTCTTTCTTCTTTGGCTGGCTCGGGGTTTTTGGAGAGTTTAAACCATCCTGGGGAATTTATCGGCCTTTTAAATCTTGCGACTTTTTTTTTTTTTTTCTCTTACCAACTCGCTCTTAGTTCAACCGGACTTCTTTTTTTTATTTGCTTGCTCGGCTTTTATCCGTTGGTTAGGTAGCTACACTACTGCAGCTCTTCATCTTGCTTGGTTTGACGCTACGGACTTTTTTTATTTCTCTCTCTCTCTCTCGTGTGTGTGTGTTTGGAGTTGGTCCCCGAGAGAGAAGAGCAGCGCGCCAACTCCAAGACAGACAAGATGGGGAAGGGGGGGGAGGGAGCGGTCAATGGCTCAAAAGATACGAGGGAAGCCGCAATAGCCGTTGAGATGGAGTAAGCTTCCCCCCGGGTTGTTTTCGTAGTTTGACGCGTAGTCTTGCCTTTTGACGGAGAAAAAAGCCGACCAAGATTGGGGAGAGACACATACAAGCGGAGCTATGGCTTGGTGTTTTTGCGTTATGTTCCACGGGGGAACGATCTCCAAGGGATCATGCGTTGTCTCCTTTTTTTTTTTTTCATGCAGCTTGTAAATACTGCTGCTTTGTAATTCGCAGGTTGTGATTGTCTCTTGCGCCTTCTCTATTCTAGTCTATTTGCCAGCGCGCGCACGCCATCGTTAAACAAAAAAAAAAAAAAAAAAAAAAAAAAACACTTGTAAAAAAAACAAAAGATCCTGTTTATACTACACACCTGGCACTGTTGATTCCGTACGTTTGATTCCGTACGCCCTGTTATAGCACCGCTGGCTGCATCCTCCCAAACGGAATGGACAATAATGTTACAAGAAAAAAATTTTCACACGCCGCCGCGGATGAGACCGTGCTTACATGCATATCCGGCAGTGTCTGTCTTTATCCTAGGCTCTGCCAGGGTTAGATAATTTATGATCGTGGGGTCCTTGGGGTCCTTGGGGTTCTTGGGGCCCTTTTGCCAATATCCCAGCCCCAGCCTCGAAGCACCTTCACCACCTTGGGCGTCACCGCCGCGGTCAACGGCACTCGGAGGAATATGAAGCTCTTGTGGATGGCATATGCGAGCGCTAGCTGCGTTGCCAGGCCTGGGGGAAAGTTGTCTGTTAGTTTCGCCCTTGATTGTCTCAAGTGATTGTACCGCCCTGCTCGGTAACTGTCCGTGAATGCCATATGGGGAAACAAGTCGTTCCCCCCCCTCTTGTGACGTGGAGCTGTCTGAGACATTTCGACGCAATGAGAGAGGCCATATCGGGAAGGGTACCAAAGGGGGTAGGAGGTTTTCGTTCAAACTCACTGGCTTCTTCCTTGTTGCGTTCCTGCGCACGCTCTACGCCCCAGCCTGCCATTTCCACACTTTCGCTGATATCGTTGCTTCCCAGATGGCTCTTCTCCTCATTCTTGAGAGACTGTCGCCATTCGTTCCACTTCATCCGAACTGATTCCGGGATGACCTTTGATGCTTTTGATACGACCCAATGCTCGAATTGGCCTGGACCACCCCCAAGAGTTCTCACGTTAATATCTCATTGTAAAAGTTACAACCGAGAGAGGAGGAGAAGAAAACAAAGAACATCATGAACGTAAAGCGAACGTAAAGCGAACGTACCTATTCTCTCTGTCCCGACCAACCTCACGAAAAGGAAGCAGAACGGAAAATCCAGCACACTGAGCGCAAAGTACACTCCCACGGCCGACCACCCATACTCCCTGGAGAGCTTCTTGAGTCTCTGACTCAACGATAGACTCTCGTTGGCCCCCTGCGCAGTATTGCGCCTCCACGCCGAGAATACAAAGTTCCGTTTCTGGGTTCCTCTCGCGAAGCTGTCAGCTATCCTGGCAGTTGGTCGCAGAGGAGCGCCGTGGCGCATCACTCCTCCCAAGGGCTGAATTGACTGTAGCCTCCTCGATGATGTGTTGCTGACGCTGCTGCCACTCTGGGACTTTGTCACCGGCCGCGACGAGAATAGTCTTGTCCAGACATCCTTCAACGTCCCGTTTTGTGCCGGCGCGGTCTTGGCCTGCCGAAAAGCTATTCTCGATTGAAGTGCCGCTCGAATCATTGCGTATACTGCGTATACTGGTCGCGCTGTATGCAAGTCCTCCCTTGAAATCCTCCTCCTCTTCTATGATACGTAAATTCTATAAAAAGAAGTTCGGGTCGAGTCGCAGGCAAGTAAACAAAACGGAGTGGCGGTATTCCCGGCGAAGCTCGGTGATGGAGATAGCGGAGCTTCGGAGCTCAGAGAGTCCGTGTTCAGGAATAGGCAATTGGAATCCCACGTGGCGCCAGAAGGGATTCCCGTAGAATCGTGTAGATGTATCGATGACGATACAGAAGCTGTAGCCCGAGAAAAGAGCGTAGACGCTGAAGAGGTAAAGAGAAAAGCTAGCTCGCAAGACGCCGCCTCGGACAACCTAAGGAGAGAAAAAAAAAATTGGTGGTTTGATATGGCTGGGCCTGGTGGGGTGACCAATGCCAGTGCAGATGGCCTGTGAGCTGGAATTTGTATTTTGTTTTACTTTTTTGCCATGTCCTTTTCCTGTTGCCAGGTCCAGCTAAGTCGTATTCTTCGGATTTTTTTCTTTCTTTGTTTCTTTATAATTTTTTCTCAGCTCAGTCACGATAATGTAAAAAACGGCTCTCGCCCCTCGTTACAATGATCGGGACCTTGGAGCAGGGATGAGAGGCGCTAGCAGGGCTGATGGTGCATATCACGTGCTACGCGATGCAACGACACTGAGGCTGTAGGAGATTCGATCCAACGTTGAGTGGTGATATCAGCTGAAAAAGAAGACTGAGAAATGAATTGACCTTTATAAACTAATTTTTGAAAGACTTCTTATTCGATATTAGTTTATGGGGACTAATATGCCAATTATGTGGTGGCATCTTAAGCTCTATTGCTGACCTGGGACATTGTCATATTCCATGCTAAAACCGACCATGTATTTCCCATAGGTGAAATACTGAGTGGACATGTAAGAACTCAGTTTTCTAGTTAGAGCAATATATCATAAAATCTGAGAGGTGTTTCTTTCAGCTATCTTGTTATTTATTGCATTCTTGGCTACGTGTTTTGTGCATGTGTATCAAGCCCCAAAGTCGAGTGTTCAGGTGCTGCAAGTATTTCCTCGTACCAAGAATATTGTTAGTGATTTATACTTTCAATATCCAAGTATTACGACCGAATTTCATAATCTGCAAACTCTGTTGCTAAACTGCATATAATGTTGGATTTACCTGGAATATCTTGCACCCAATAATCCCTCCGATACAGTCCATCACCAACTTCCTCACCGACGGGAATAACTCTTCTTAATATAAACATGTTAATTTGTTTTAAAAGAACTTTTAAATATGTTTTGTATTCTTCCTTTATCGGATATCTGTACATGCAGTGATTCAGTGACACGCTGCTGGCTGCTCCTTCCACTCTTTGGTTCTGTTCAGTGCCATGCCGTCCCCTGAACAGCTGTTAAACACCTGCCAAGTCCTTCACCAAAAAATCAGCTGCCCCCCTGAAAGCCTACACATTAACTCTGCCAGGCCTCGTGCCATAAGGGTGCCTAAATTTCTCTTTCTCTCCCCGACATCGGCACCTTTTCTTTACTTCTTATTTTTCTTCCTCCTCTTCTCCAAAACCCGTCCCCCAGTCTCTTCGCACTTTTCCCCTTCTCCTACTTGCCCTTGGCTTCATCCGCTCTGCAGAAAAGACTGGACTTCGCTTACAGCTTGCCTTTGGGATATGAAATCCCCCAGCTTCCTCGCCGATCATCCAGACCATATGTATGATCCTGGCGGCCAAATCTAGGACTCCTTGGAGCTACTTCCTCCCTCCGAAGGTGGCTTCATGAGGTGTCCTTTGCCATCCAAACTTCACCTGGTCTCCTGGTCAATTTTGGTTGCGCATCACGCCATCCTCTATATTATTGCCCTTCCACTCGTTTAACTGGCCGACTTCAATTCACTCGTTTTGACATTTGTCGTTCTTTTCGTCACTCGTTTTTTCCTTTGTCTTGTCTTTTTATGCATCTCTGTCTCTAATCACTTGCTTATTCACCCCCTTTCTGGTTCTTCTCGTTTTCCTCCCGGCTGTTCAAATGGCACCTCCGACCCGTACTTATGGAAAGAAGAGAAGTGCTCTTGGTTCCTTGGGTTCTCGAAATCGATCCAAGACTTCCGCTGATCCGTCGCCAGCTAAGAGCCCGGGTATGTTACTTTAGTTTACCTAGCATAGATATAACAGAGCTAACGATACCAGATCCTCCTTTGCACTCTGTGAACACCCGCTGCGACACCATGACGCAAACCACGCAGAATCAGGACAATATCCAGCCAACCAACATCGAGAGAATTGCAAGCGCCTTACTCGATGACAGCAGTTCAGATCTACCAGAAGAAGAGGCCATACAACAAAAAGAGAAAGGCGTCTTGGACACTTCTACTTCTACTCCTCTGTCTCCTGAGGACGCTACGCCCGAAATTAGGGAACGGCGCGTATGCTCTCATTCACCAAGCTCATCCAAAGATAGAGCATCCAGTAGCAGTCGAAGTTGTCGACCCGGTGCTCCGCGAATTCAGAAAGCTTCCCCCAACAACAGATTCACCAGGTCTTCCAGGCCACGACGGAGCTCAATTTCGTCTCCTAAGCGAAAGGATTGTAGTTTGATCCGACCCATGACAAGCCCGTTGAGAAACTCGACCAACCGTTCCTCATATATCATCGTGAAAGACTCGGAGGCAGTTTGCCTTCTTCCACACAACGTCATGGATGGAGCTCCGAGAATCCTCCTTCAAGGCGAGATGGCCGATGAAAAGTGTATGAGGGTGAACAATTCCGATGATATTCAGGAAAAGGTATGTGCCATGCTAGCAGCCACAGACGCTCTGAAGCCGTCGTCTTCTCAGCCACGCAAGTCACCTACTTCCAAGATGTCTCGTGTAACTCCCTCACGAATGTTGGCCAAGGTATCAAGTGTATGGGGCCGGATACAGGTCAAGTCGTCTAATTCAGGATCCAAACCGCGTGCCAAGCTCACGAATCAACCCATTGAGGAAGATATCGATGGTCCATTGACTTCACATCCAGTGTTTTCCTCTCCCATTCTACGCAGGACACCCCTAATCGATGCTATTGAAATTCGTCTCAACGAGGGCGACAATCTCAATAGAAAGAAGGTGCAGCAAATTGTGGGTGGCTGTGTGCCTCGCAAACCTGTCGCCAATGACGGAAAGGCTCTCAGGAGTAGCCAATCCATAGATGATCCTTTTGCCGAGCCTTCTTTGCTACACAGCCCGAATGTGATTGAAAATCATGCGAACCTGAAGATTATGATTGGATCCAACAGAACCTCTCTGCTTATCATCGATCCATTTGAGGCCGAAAGGGGATTCGACAGTAACCTCGAGGATAGCATCTTGAGTTCCTCCCCAGTCTGCGCCTCAACGCCTCGGATCCAACTACATCGAGTTCAAACCCCCACAATGGATGATAGTCTCGATGAACAATGCTCCAAGCTGCCGACTCAGACGAGCCTGGAGAAATTGACCACAGATTTAACTGTATATCAATCTCAAGAAGCTGTGTCCCTTGGAAAAACTCCAAGCCTAAGTGGACATATGCGGCCTCTACCAAAGACTGACCGCGTCAAGATTGATTTGATGCGAGACAAGCCTTCTCTGGATGCATGCACCACAAATTGGACGAAGAAACATCCATCCCCTAGCAAGGGAGATTTAGAAGAGCTTGAAAAAGCTTTTCGATGCTATAGCGAGCTCAAGAGGCGTGGAATAGGCGAAGAAGCAGATGAGCTTGCAGCGCACTATACACCCTCTTCCCGATATTTATCTCCTAAGGACATGAACAGAATGATGGGAGTCCGTGAAGAGGGCACTAAGCCTACGTCTATCTGCGCAGATCAGTCTCCTGCTAGATGTCAGACACGGCGCCCAACCGATGACCTGAGAGGCCACATCCGTCTTGCTCCTCCTTTCCGGCCAATGATTCCACATTCTGATGAGACTGATGAGCTGCTATAAGCCTGCTGCGAGGCCGGGAAGCCTCTGGGTTAGTGAAGATCAGACTGGAACCATAAAACACAAATGTACATGGGAAATGAGCCGAAACAACATAAAAAGAAAAAGAAAATAGGGGAAGGGGAAGTATTGAGACAAAGGTAATGAAAGGCTACGGTTGATGTGATCAGGCTATGGAGTTTCCGGGAGGTTTTCTACACATAAGCTCGTCTGGACATGTGCATACAAAATGGTGCTAATACGCGAGCCATATCTACAGTTTGGCTTTGACAGAGTATAATACCCGGGCGTTCAAAAAAGAAAAAAAGATGGTCGGCAGGAATTTGATGCACGCAGAGATATCAAAGTAATTATTCAATAGATATTATTAATCCAAATTTACTAATTAAAGGGGAAGTAGATTGTGAGATGTCGTGTTGCAAATATCATCATCTATGGGGTATCATCGGTGACAGTTGTGTCATTCTGTGCCATCACATCTGTTGCAAGCCTCTACCAAAAGCGTCTGGAGCGATGTGATCCACGACCATCTGTGCCTCGCATTCTGCGAGTTCCGGCAGCCTGTATTTCACATCATCAGCTATTTGACCTTTGTTTAGTTTGTCTTGCAGTATTTTCTTACCTTTACTCCAGGACGGTGAGTCAAGCTTCCCTTTAGCTTGGTAAGTGCACCACTGACTTTGTCTTTGAGAGTGGGCTTGCGCTGATGATGCACGCGAGGGGTACGGCGAGAGAAGATGCTGCGGCGATAGGGCCGAGAGGTGGTTGTGGTGGTTGTGTGGTGGTGACGACGGGTCAACGGCATTTTGATTGATTCAATTTATCTTTTGGTATAAGATGGTATTATTTGTTTATTCTGCAATTTCCTTTGTGGAATTTGGACGAGTGATGTAAGCGTTGTTTATGGTATAAGATTGTAAGAGGAAGGAATGGAATCTACAGAGGGAAAGGAAGCAGATTTATATACTTGTTGAAGCTCGTGAATTGGTTCTTGTAGAATGCATTTGAGTGGGCTGGTGATGTAAGTGAGGGATACCCTGCAGGACAATGGAGCAACGACGATCACACGTAATGGATATGAGCTGCGATGCTGCGATGCAAGAAACAGGGCAGATCTCGCCTTGCACGATGGATGCCTGTCGTATGCACGGCCCATACAAGCTGTCACCATTCGCCGGCTTGTGGCATCGGTGATCTAATTTGCTAATCAAGGTGTGCTTGAGGCCGTCATTCTACGTCACTTGCAACAAGCTTGTCTGGAGGACGCTCAATCAAAGCGCCGGGGGTGGGCTTGGTGGGTTACTAGCAGGTGTTGGACCCTGTGGCTGGAAACGTCATTTGTGGCGCTGGTGTGGCTGGCGGTGCGTCACTGAGGGGGGTGGGAAATCGAGATTCACGCAGCTTTTTTGGGGGATTCTGTGTTTGGCTTGTTTCTTTTTAATTTATTATTTCAAGATATATTTTTTTTCCTGGTTGGTCTAGCTCTAGTCTAGCTGTTCTAGATAGTATCAGATGACTAGGTTCGTTTGAATCATGATCGAGTCTAGCATGTCCCTCTTGGCTATATCCTAGGTATCCAGCGATCTATTATGGTATCACGAAGAGCAACAGTAACAACAACAGCAACAACAGCAATGCAAAGAAACAGTCCCCCAGCCACCTCCCAAACTAGGAGCGAATGTTCTTCTTCACAGTGTTGAGATCCTCCTCCGAGAGCCCCAGCTCCTTGGTCACGTAGCCGTCCCAGCCGCCGTAGCGCTCCGTAATGCCTTGGACAAAGGCGTTCCAGTACTGCGGTCGCAGCTCGACGAGGTTGTAGAAGCCGGGCGTCTCCATGTCGGTGGTGCCGACGCTCTCCAGAGCGAAGTGGATGAGCTTGTCGCGGGCTACTTCGGTGCCAATGCGGGAGAGCAAGTAGTCGCGGATGGCATCGTCGTTGGACGTGCCGGCGAGATGGTGGAGTAGGCCGGCGAGAACACCGGTACGGTCGCGGCCAGCTTTATTGTCATTTCATGTTAGTAATTTCATAGCTGCACACAGAGAGATGTATAGAGAGATTGGCTGCTCTCACCTGTGCAGTGGAAGAGGAACGGCTCAGTAGGAGTGTCCCGGATGTGCTCAAGAACGGCCTTGTAAGTGGGCGCATAGCTCAGAGCCACGGCCAAGTACTGGTCCTTCCAGGCCTCGCTACCATCTCCCTTTGCGAATTCAGCCAGGCTGGGCGTCTGGTAGTCTTTGGCCGCGGCGCGCCACACGTTCTCAACGCCAGCAATCTCCGGGTCGGGGCCGCGCTCCACCTCGTCGGGCTTGCGCAGGTCGAAGATGCGGCGGACATTGGCCCCGATCCAGGCCAGGGCATCGGGGTCCTGGCTGGCGTACTGCAGGGTGCCGCAGCGGTAGATGCGTCCGGCGGGGATGTTGCTGCCGGGCACGGCGCCGATGTCGCGGGCGTTGATGAGCGACTTGGAGGGGACAAAGGGCGCCGCGGAGAGGATGGGGACGAGCGTCTCGAGGGGGATGGGGTCGGTGACGCGGGTCTTGACGAGGGCGTCGAGGTCAGCGGTGGAAGCCATGGTTGCGATATGCTTTGCTTTGATTAAGGTGTTTTGAGATGTTCTTTTTCTCTTTTCTCTGCGACGGGGTATAGCAGAGTATATCTATGCTTGGGGGGGTATATGAAGACTGGAGAAGAAACGAAGACAAAGGGGAGGAGTAAGTTGAAAGCAAGAATCCGAGGCAGATGATTGTGATGACCCGCTTCCAATTGCCGTTACGACGACAAACGAAAGTGATCAAGCTTACGAATGCTGGCTCCGCTTGCTTCTGAAGCTTGTCTTTTTGTTTTTCTTTGCTATATTTGACTCTACTTTAACAACGATTCAGTTCAGCCGCTTACACGAAATACAAAGAAATACAACGATATATACATAACTTGGAACAACTCAACCAGCGAATCTCGAACTTTCAACGCCCCCAACTTATCACGCAAAACATTATCCACCCACCTCGAAAAGAACTGAGGGGTTCTGCAACGGCTTTCGCGGCTCTCTGCCCCGCCATTCGAATCCCGCCTCAACTTGACCCTCCCCCCTCCCCCGTCTTATTTGAATTAGCGCCCGCATTGTGGCAGCAAGTTCCTGATCAACGCTGCGGGAAAAGCAACCTATGAGAAGCAGTCGATTCCTCTTAGCAAATTAAAATACCGAACTACAATTTTTTTTTATATTCTAATCTAGAGATAAGGAGGATTGAAAAGCCGGGACAGGAAAACGAAAAGGGCGCACTATTAACATTTACAAGAACCACTTTTTGTGCCCTTCATGTAAATCTAATACCAAGACACTTTGCCTTTTTTTTTTCTTTTTCTTCTTCTATCCGCCCTTGCGTCAGCATTGCAAAATGGCAAGGTGAATCAGACCAGAGAGCACATATAACTGCTTCAATCCCCTCTATAGCGTAGAATTCTCCCCATCGTTCATCTGATTCACTGCTGGTGACCAGAAGAGAGGTAAAAAAAAAAAAAAAATGGCTCCATCGCCGCTCGTACGCCGGGGTTCCATCATCTCGGCCATTGTAGCCGTGGTCCTCGCCTATTCGTACCAGCAGCAGCACCCGTTCCTCTTCGCCGACTTCGGTGACCCCCTCCCGGTATACTGCTATAGCAGCGTCAGGACGCATGACAGCGAACAGCCATCAGCCGAGTGCTTCTCCGTCAAGGATGGGGCCTTTGCCGGCGTATGGGCCCGGGACAGCGACCAGGCGCCGCGTGGAGTAAAAGGCGCCGATGTTACCGTCTCTGACGGGCATGTCATTCCGGGGCTGTGGGATGGCCACGGGCATTTGCTGCAGTACGGCGAGTTCCTTCACTCGGTGGATCTCTTTGGATCGCAGTCGCTGGACGAAGTGAGGGATCGGATCAAAGCGTATCTTGCTGCGAACCCGGATGCGGGCACGAAGAAGCATTGGCTTCGGGGCGTGGGATGGGACCAATCTGCCTTTGGGCGAATGCCTACTGCTGTACGTTGTGTCATGCCTTCTTGTAAAAAAAAAAAAAAAAAAAAAAAGTATTATTTCTGTTAACCACCAGACTGTCTAGGACGACATTGAACAAGATGAGCAGCTCAGAGGCATCTTCATGATGCTCGACAGAATCGACGTTCACTGCTCCTGGGTCTCGAAATCAGTCCTCAATCTCCTCCCAGATGACATCCCCGACGTCCCAGGAGGCGAGATTATCCGCAATCCCGGCCCAGGCGTCTTCTGCGATAACGCCATGGACATGATTATGGATCTGTGGCCGAAGCCAGGAGCTCGGGAAAAAGCCCAGGCCGTCAAATCTGCCATGAGAGAGCTCAACAAGGTCGGCTTGGTGGGCATGCATGATGCTGGCGTCACTGCAGAAAACGCCAGGCTGTACTCTGAATTGGCTTCTTCGTCTCCGGATTGGACTGTTCGAGTGTATGGCATGTTGGAGTGTGCAAAGAGAAACACCTTTTGCCCAGAGGACGCGCCCATGATATCTCACGACGAAGACGCCAAGTTTACGCTGAGGAGTGTCAAACTGTTTGCCGGTAAGCTGACTTACAACGCCACCAACAAGAATTCCATATAAAACATCCAATACTAATTTTTGATCCTACTTAAAAGATGGAGCTCTAGGAAGCTGGGGAAGCGCCATGCTCGAGCCCTACACCGACCACCCCTGGACCTCCGGCTCCCTCTTAATCAACGCCTCTGCCCTCACACAAGTCACCAAGTCCTGGGCCAGCAAGGGCTACCAGGTCAACATCCACGCCATAGGCGATCTCGCCAACCGTAACGCCATCGACGCCTTCCAAGCAGCCCTCGAGCAGGAATGCGGAGATGATGCAAACCGCTCCCTCGCCGAGTGCCAGTCCAGGCACCGCTTCCGCATCGAGCACGCTCAGATCATCCACCCCGACGACCAGAAACGTATCCACGCAATGGGCATCATCCCCTCTATCCAGCCCACGCACGCAACCTCCGACATGAAGTACGCTGAACAAAGACTCGGCCCCAAACGCACCAGAAGCGAGGCCTACCGCATGAAATCCATCTTCGATATCAACCCTGTTCTTGGCAGTGATTTCCCGGTCGAGCCACCAAATCCATTCCAAGGCATCTACGCAGCCATCACGAGGAAGAATCCACAGACAGGGCTCGGGCCCGATCCGGAAAACCCCTCCAAGGGGTGGCACACAGAAGAGGCTCTTAGCTTGGATGAGGCCCTTTTGGGATTCACACGGAATGTTGCCTACGGAGCCTTCTTGGAGCATAGCGCTGGCATGATTAGGCGAGGCTCGTTTGCGGATTGGGTTGTGCTCGATGAGCCGCTAGAAGACATGGATATCGACAAAATTCGGACCCTCACAGTAAAAGAGACCTGGGTTGGTGGCAGAAGGGTGTATTCGAGGGACGAACAGGCATAGTGGCCATTTCATTCGACGCAACACCCATCTCATGTGCCCATATTCATGATTCTGGATCTTACAGCTCCAGGACTAAGACTCCGAAAATGGGAATGTATTAATCTTTTCTTTTTATTTCCTTGTATATCTAACAAAATGATGCAGTTATACGGATTAGAAACTGTTGACGTTCAAACGGCTGCATATAGACAATATGGTTTGAAGACTTAGACTTTGATTTTGCCCGTAACGACCAAAAGAGAGAGAGAAGAAGAGATTGAAAGAGAAGAATACAAATAAAAAATAACACCGCTATAAAACGCCATCTAAGATGCCAATCCTTAGTTCATGCATACTAATCAAAGAAGCCGTTTTCCCTCAGTAAATATCCGCATCTTCTGCCCCTTATGCCTTGACAATCACCTTGCTCTCAAACCACTTGGCGAATTTGACAGTCGGAATGTCAACTGCCCTCCAGAACACATCTGCCCACCACACCACGGTGGGGATACAGAAGCATGCTCCCAGGATGAATCCAGCATTATACTGGTACCCTTCCACTCCCGTTACCCTGTATGCCCACTTCTCGAAATGGTAGCCAACAGTATGCATGGCAGGTCCGTGCATAAGGTAAAGGGCGTATGAGATCTTGCCAAAGTATTGGACTACTGGCAAGTTGAAGAAACGCTGCCATCGAGGCGAGTGGCTCGCTGCAACGATGAAGATGACAGCGCCGATCGATTGCCAGTAGCGATATCTTTCCTCCTTCCACCATTTAGGAATAAGGGATGAAAGCCATATCCATCCAGGAGTTATTTCACCTCGGCCATCTGGCTGGCACATCAGGTACAAGCCAAGAATGCTGAATAGAGCCCAGAAGATTGGCCAAAGCTTAGCTTTGGTCGTCCGCGGCTTCTCCTGGGTTGGCAGAGCCGGATTGGGCGTTGGAATATGGGCACCACGAATGTGATCGTTCTCGGCAATGAGCATCCCGCAAAAGAACAACACCAGCTCCCACCGGCTATTGCGATATGAAATCCACATGACCAAAGCAACCGTGAGCCAGCGGATAGACGTACGTAGGCGAGCAGTGCCGATGATGGTGAGAAAGAGGTAAAGCGAGCATCGAAATTCGACAGGAATGGTCCACAAGTGAACATCGTAAGCTAAGTAACAGAAGTGTTAGCACTCATTTTGCGATCGTATATAATTAACCAGCTATGACTTACAAGTACTTCCACCGAATTTATCCCAGCTAAACACCTGAATGAACCGGAACATGTGCAAGAGCCAATCCTTATACTGAGCCAAGGCGTGCTCCATGCGAGCCGGGTGAGGCTCTACAATGTTTTTCATGTACTTCTTATCGTTGGCAAAGTCTCGGGTCCACTCGTATGCGCCGATTCGCAGGAGGCAAATGATCATAAAGGTCGAGATGGCCGTGGGTATATACAAACGGAGGCCGCGTCGGAAGATTAAAGAACTCATGGTATTAGAAAAGTCGCCCCAGGCTCCATTTCGAATTAATTTCATGGGCCGGTATGATAGCGCATATCCAGAAATGACAAAGAAGACGCAGACGGCGGGAGGCCCCTGGTACCAGAGACGAAGGAATGGCAGCTTGAGGAAATGGTAGTTGGTCTCGCCGCAGCCCCATCCCTCGGCAATAGTGAATGCTTGGTAAAAGTAATGACAAAAGTACACGACTAACGCTGCCAGACCACGCATGCCATCAAGATACGCCGTTGGAGCCAGCTTAGCTGGACATATCTGCTCTCGAGCATGGCGGCCTTGCAAAAAACTGGGTATCAGGAAAGTAAGAAAGCGAACGGTGAGGATTCGCCAAGGGGTCGATCGAATATATCCAAATGGTGCCTTGAGGGTATCGGCAGAAGGGCTAAGAATACCGAGTGGAAAACGACTGTCGGTATGGGACGGAGCCGTGGCGATGCCGGCGCCAGTTACGGTGCCCGAGCTGCTGTCACTACTATCAGTTGCAGCATCTGAGCCCCGTCTTTGATCCAGCAAGCCCATCTTCTCTTCTCTTGACGGCGAATAATTGTCTGGATTGTGATCCTTCATTGCACAGCAATGGGACAATTAGAGCTTTTTGCTCTTCGTGCGTGATAAAGCAAAGTAAATTCAGAGAAGATAAAATTAGCGGAAATTCAGAGACGCTGAATCTGCAGAGAATGAGTGGCTGATGGAGCGAGTGGTGCAATCTTTCCTCGGCTCATTAATTCGTACGTGTATACTCGCACAAGCTTGAAGAAACGAAGGTACACCCAAAGGCAAACAGAAAAACAGAGTCAGCAAAAGGGAAGCGGCTACGAATGACGAGAGAGAAGGGACTCAATCTCTCTCTTTGCCGTCAATATCTCCCATAGAACGGATGAGAAGGAGGGATGGACAAAAGTAGGAGGAAGATGGAAAGAAAGACTGGACCAGGGAGGAAAGGAGAAAGAACAAGCGACGATGTCGTAGCACAGATAAGAAATGAGGACAATGAAGAATAGCGACAGAAGGGGAAGTGATCCGTATTGGGCTCCAAGGCGAATGAGCATATTGCCTGTAGATCCGTGTGAGGTAATGCCATCCGCACGCTGGTTTCGGATTTCCACATTTATTTCAAGCTTACAGCAGTAGCGAGGCATGGGCGCCCCGGTTTCCACCTTCCACAGTAAGCCGGTGGTCTGCAGTATGGAGAAGGGGCATCAAGAGGGCCAAAGGAAGGTTCTCTCGAGGCAGGGAGCGTGGAAAGAACCTGCCCTGCGAGATAGTCGTGGCCGGCGCCGAGGAAGCTGCCGTCGATCGCCATTAGACGCAAAGTTACGTCTAAATCTTATGTCCCCCCAGGGCAGCGTCCGTGCATGCCGACATGTCGGGATCTACAAGTTCATCATTAAAATAAAGAGAAAAGGCTATGGAATAAACAATAGGTAGTAAAGAACTAAGAAATAGCAGGGTGATGCCAAAATGCAAAACACACCAAGATAGAGCACAGCTTACTATCGCGTTGCATCGCTGGATCGCTTCTTTTTCTTGGCGTTCGAAAAGGGTCAAACCTCGAAATCAAGATCTACGGGGCCAAGACGGCTCCTTTGCCGCCAGTGGGACCTGAGCAGTGCAGCACGCACGGCGTCATTGTTCCACCGCCGGCATAGAGGATAGCCGTTTCTCCTCCATTCCTGCCATCTTCAAGCTCCAACTCGCAGCCAACGCCGTCTCAGCTCGCCGATGCAATATCTGGAGGGCTTCATCTGGACATTGGGAATGGCCAAAAAACGGGGAAACGAGTGGGCGGTGGTGCCAGCCAAGCCAGCACCTGAGCATCAAGTCTGCCTCTCCACCGGGCTTGCCAGCTCTGTTGATCTCGGCGCTATGGAGCTGTGCTCGTGTTGCTGCGCTATTCCTTGCCTAAATGGAAGCAAACATCCTGGACTGGAGGAGCTAGAGCCTACAGAGACGCTGCCATTGGCGCCCCTATTTTCCCTATTTTGCCGGGCTATTTTCTTCTTGCGAGACCGCACTGCGGACAGTCTCCAAAACCGTTGTTACAGCCTCTCGCCGAGAAGCAGCAAAACCTCCCTCTTGATGTTCTGTCTCTACTGTGGACTTCTGCAACGACTTTGCCGCCATCCACCCACTGTAAAACATTCTTCCCGCTACTCCATCCACGCCCGCCGCGCCAAAAAGCTTGTTTGATCAACCTGGCCAAATCCGAATAGAGCTGCCGCCTCCCATGATGATTGGCTTGCTGACAGGCGCTAGCGAGGGTCTCTCATGGCTCTCCATAGCGACACCCTTCCACCCAGCACTAATGGAATCCAGCCCCAAGTCTTACTCCCCATAGACGCGATGCCAGCAGGCTAGAAGCTGCTGTCCCTGGAAAAACCCCTGGACCCACGGCCGATCGCGTTGGCCAACTCCCTATCAGTCGACGAACCAACGGTCCGTTGTCTGACTTAAACGCTCGCTGATTGCGGCTTTCTCCGTACAGTATCGTCTCACTGTATCTAGTCGGCTTAATATTTATTCCACGTGATACTTGTGTATTATTTATGCAACCCCCGGTCCCTGTATTTGGTACTTGTGCATCTTACGCCGGATCGTCCTCTTTCTCACCATGTCGCTGCGATGTGATGGATTGAGCCGTATAGCACTTACCAAGCTGGGTTTAAAGGAGGGTTTTTTGCCAGCTTAAGGAGCTGGAAGCACCGGGTCATGAGCAGAGCGAGAAAATAGGCCTTCTTCCTCCTTGGCTACCTACCTAATGCTGAATGGTAACTATGTACTAATCACTCATTCAAATATAGCAGCAAATGGATATTTCGTGTTAGGAAAAATAGACCGAAGACAGAACGATTAATAACCTTCAGCTTGCCGAGGCTAATGTATTGTAAACATATTTACAGGTAAGCGTGAAGATGTAATCACACTTTTATAGAAGCCAAGAACCCGGCCAACGACATCATGCAGACGTCGGATACATAAAGTGTCTAGTGATATTCGAGTCCAGGGCCACGAGTCTAGAGCGACGGCAATCCCACATAGCTGACATCTAGTACATATACAGCAAGGCCAGTATCATCTTAGAGTTGTATACAATTTCGGCAAATAACCGAATAAAAAATACGTGTTAATTTAACGAGTGGTACTAAGAGCTCTTATAAATGTTAGGAAAAATAGTATAACCCATCACAATCTCACACATTCACCAACTATTCAAGTCCCTCCCCAAGCATTCACCCAACTTCACAGCCAGTCCTAGTCAAGTAAAGCCATTTCAATAGCTTCGCAGGCATCTATCGCCAGTAGCAACCCCAGTCGTGAGCACCGCCTCCCTGAGGGTCCGCATAGGCAGCATTGCCATAAGTCTCGGAGCAGTATGCGTCCACATTGATGGACTTGGTGTTGCTGCTGGCGTCAACGCAGTTCCAATCATTGGCACCACTTCCATTCAGCTTAGCTGTCCATCCACCGCCGTATTGCTCACTGCAGGCTGCCTCCATGTCGACGCTGCCGGCCCAAGTGCGGGCAACAACTGGCATGGCCAGATAGGCAGCAGCACAAGCGACGACTCCCAAGACGTTGAAGTTGGCGAGCATCATTGTTGATTATATACTATGTGTAGAAGTTAGTGATGAGAGTGGTTCGGAGTGAAGTTTGGGGAAATGACTAGAGAGCGTCTTACTTGGTAGATTTTCTTTTTATTGTCAAGTGAGTAAATCTGTAGATGGGAGAGAGTTGATATGAGGAATTGACCGATGATGAGAAGAAATATATCGATTTCGTGAAGACTTCTCTCAGCAATTTATACTCGAAATTTCAGTTATAATTAAACTTACACGTTTATTTCAACTGTGTTCCTCTGGGGTTTGGTGCGCTGGCTGCTGTGTGCCTGCAGACCCAACAGCAAATCACATGATCCGATCGAGAGAAAGAGTTTTGCAGCACAAACATATATGGATAGATAGCTCTTGCGAGAAGCAATCGCAGCTTAGAAATTACATTAGGCGCGATATTTTACATGAATCAAACCTGCTTCTTTCCTCCCTGATATTGAATGGGGCACCGCCTATGCCCAAATGGTCTCGAGACGCCTACCCCGCTTATAATAGAAGGAGTGGCATTCGCAGCCCAGGATGTCGACCAATCAGTAGAAGCCGCACGTCTTCCAGCCTTGCATCGCTGTTGGTCATCATACAGAATAAATACCTCTGCAAAGTTACCGGAATAAACATTTTTACCATCCAATACAGAATAGGACATCGAAAACAAGATGGCGCAGCCAGTGTGCCCCCCCAAAGAGGCTGCAAATAATCAGATTACAGATAATCAGTTTCGAGATGGGACTAGGATACATCAGGGGAACAACTATACTACGATCAATCTCAATCCGGCCTACCGACCGGCACGAGCTGCCATTCGCGTCATTCCATATCCACGCAACGAGGATCTTATCTACCGCTCAGATCTCGTGGAGAGAATTGATAAACTCCTACCACACCCATCAGCAACATCTCACAGTGCCGCGCTCTGGGGTTTAGGCGGGTCTGGGTAAGTTCATTTC
>KQ479204.1:0-10559 GCA_000331835.2 Trichoderma hamatum GD12 | reverse complement strand
CACACCCATCAGCAACATCTCACAGTGCCGCGCTCTGGGGCTTAGGCGGGTCTGGGTAAGTTCATTTCCGTCGAATACATGTATAGATACAGCAGCTGAATGGCTCAGGAAAACACAAATTGCACTAAACTATGCATACCAGCGGTGCAACGATGTCAACTGCTCAGTCTTGTGGGTGCATGCCGATACTGAGGCAACATTTTCTCAAGATTATAAAACTATAGCGCAGAAACTTAAAATCGATAAAAGCCAACTAAGCGAAGAAGACCTTTTCGAGGCTGTATGCGATGGTATTGAGGCATTATCTAACTGGGTGCTTATTCTCGATAACGCCGATGACTTGAAGTTATTCGGCGTTGGGCAAACAGCTGAAGAAACGAAGAGTCTGTTTCAGTATATACCTCATGCATCTACAGGCAAAGTGTTATGGACAACTCGTGATGCTCATATTACAGGAACACTTGTTGGCCAAGGGCGGAGCATCGAGGTTGCACATATGAGACCTGATGAGGCTAAACAGCTCTTGATGACATTCGGGAACGCAGAATTAAGCAGAGAAGAAGGTGAGATTAATACTTTAGTGAAAGAACTCCAGTTGCTTCCACTAGCTATTATGCAAGCTGGAGTATATATGCATCGGGCATCAATAACAGCTAAAGAGTATTTATCTCTATTAACACAAAATAAGAGAAGATGGGATATTTTAAAGATAAACGAGTTTAGCAGGCATAAAAGGCGCAGTGTTCCTAACAACATACTCGAAACATGGACTATTTCAATTACTCGCATTAGAGAAGAGAATGAAATGACATATAAAATCCTCCATGTCATCGCATACGTTAGCAACGAAAACATTCCACATGAAATAATAACGACCGCACTTAGCCACATTAATGATTCCTTAAACAACTCACAGTTGTTAGAATCTGAGGCCATGAAAATTATTCTACGCCTGAAGGAGTTCTCTTTTATTGGTATACGTCAGAGGGAAGATGGTACCAGAAACTATGAGATGCATAAACTTGTCCAGGAGGCTATCCGGTATGGCCTGAGTATAAACAGGTCAGGCACAATTAACGAAAATGTTATCGTCAAGAGCAACATCTACGAGAATGAGACCGAGATGCAAATAAACCAGCACGAACCATTATTAGCTAAGCGTAAGCTTGTCGAATTGGCACGCGTGGGCGACGATAAGCATGTAGGAAGCGAAAAATATTTCTCAAGCATCGCTCTAGAAGCCATAGCAGACCTTTTTCCTCAATCGCAACAAAATACTTGGAAACAATGCGAGAAATACGTAGCACATGCATTGCAAATTGGAGAGTGGGCGGATATAAGCGAGAAACAAATTGAAACAGCAAAGCTACTTAACAGAGTGTCCCGATTTTTTTTAGACAGTGGGCGATGGAGAGAGAAGGAGCGAGTGGATAAAAAGGTATTAAAATTCCGACAAACAGCTTTAACAGACAAGGATCCAGATACAATCACAGCTATGGCAAACCTTGCAATAACATATATAAACCAAGGCCAGTATAGCAAAGCAGAAATCCTTCAACTTGAAGTTCTTAATATCCGACAAGAGATCCTTGGCGACAAGCATCCAGATACAATCTGGGCTATAGCAAACCTTGCATCAACATATTATCATCAAGGCCGGCATAGCGAGGCAGAAGCTCTTAATATTCAAGTGCTTGATATCCGACGAGAGATCCTTGGCGACAAGGATCCAGATACAATCACAGCTATAGCAAACCTTGCAATAACATATATTAACCAAGGCCGGCATAGCGAGGCAGAACCTTTTAACATTCAAGTGCTTGATATCCGACGAGAGATCCTTGGCAACAAGCATCCAGATACAATCAGCGCTATAGCAAACCTTGCATCAACATATCATCATCAAGGCCAGTATAGCGAGGCAGAACCTCTTGACATTCAAGTGCTTGATATCCGACGAGAGATCCTTGGCGACAAGCATCCAGATACAATCTGGGCCATAGCAAATCTTGCATCAACATATCATCATCAAGGCCAATATAACAAGGCAGAACCTCTTGAGGTTCAAGTGCTTAATCTCCGACAAGACATTCTTGGCGCCAAGCATCCAGATACAATCAATGCTATGTATAACCTCGCTTGGAGTTGGTATAAGATGGGCCGTCATCAGAATGCAATTATGTTAATACAGCAGGCTTTAGAGTATAGCCACTCTACATTAGGTCCAAATCATCCCAAAACCATGGGTATTGCCAATTCTCTTCAACAGATTAGATCTACGTCATCGTGCCAGGATACAGAGAACGAATAATTATATTGGCTCTATTTCCTCTTGACGAGACGGAAGTTGACAATTTAGCGCTGTAGTGGGAGTGCGGCTTCTTTTCTTTCCTTTTGCACGCTATCACTTCATTATCTTAGAACTTCTCGTCTAGTTTAATGAAGCATGAAACATCTTCTACCTTCATAAAAAGAAACAACAGCCTCTTTCATATCTTTTCAGCTCAGGCCATAAACAATTCACGATTTCCCAATTGAGTGTTTGGGCTACTGCACTCGTCCACCCTATTTCATAAAAACACCATGTGTTGTAGATCGCATAGCAGATCCGGATCCTACGATCCCAGAGGATTAGTAGCGCCACCTCCCGCAGGATGGGATGATGTAAAACCAGCAATTACGCAACTTACAAAGGGTTGGACAATATAAATTAAAAAAGCAATAAATAAGAAGGCAAAACACCAAAACAGGATATCGCGACTATCACATTACGTATCACAATTTTTATTCTGAGGCGTATGGTGCCACGACATGCAATAGTCTCGCAGATCGTATCCCTAATAGAAAATCTCAGAAGCGACAAGTTGCGGTGCCGAAAATAGCCCAAACTTACTATCGCAAGCGAAGCATTCTGCATGCATCGCGGCTTACTTGGGATTCAACCAAGGCCACGAGACGAATTATAATGCAGTGCTGGCATGGCAACTCGCCCGACCGTTTGCCACCTCCTTGGATACTCTTCCTAATTCGAGAGCACTTCGCAAAAGTCCTTTGGCACGAATAACACACATTGGTCAAATTACGATGCCATGCAAATCTCCACCTTCTTTGTTACTAGATGCTGCCTATATATAGATCGTAAGCAATCCGCCTTGTAAACAATCTTGAATACCTCTCACCTTTTCAGACTATCCTATACACATATTACCGCTCAGCCCGGACCAAAAGCCCATGGTTCTCCTCGCTATCATATTTCCCAGCGTCAATGCCTCTCTGCACCGCCGGTCTAGCCTCTATCCTCTCAATCCATCGCAGAAGATGAGGAAACTTTGGCCGCATATCATCCTCCGTGAAGCCCAAGGATCGGTAACCTCGAACATGGGGCCAAGTGCCCATGTCAGCTATCGTATACTTCCCAACGCCGTTACCAGCTACATATTCTCGAGGCGGTGCTGAGCTTCCCCGATGCTCTCCGCTAAGATGAGCTTCGAGCACTGAATATATGCGGAGCATCGCCTTTTCAAAGTACTGTGCTGCATCTGCAAGTCGTCATTCTAGTAAAACTGCTTCGTAATTACCAATACATCTTCTTATAAAGGCAAGGATACTTACATGGTATAGGCTCTTTGACTCCTTTTATAAAATGCCTGCCATGCCCCTGCACCGGAGCGGACGAGTGCCAGAAGAACAGCCACTGCATTACTTGGCTTCGCTCCGATGTAGAGGCAAATCCAAAGACATTGTTCTGGTCGTAGTTTTCCTGTAGGTAGGTGAGGATTGCTTGGCTCTCCATGATCGAGATGGTTGATGCTGTCTGGGAGCTGTCCAAAAGGACTGGAATCCTGCCTATTGAATAGAGTTGGAAACTTGTGCGATTTTGTGAAAATATGCATCAGAGATTTAAGAAGGGGTGTAAAATGCTACCATTTGGATTTAGACGAAGAAACCAACTTTTCTTCTGTTCATCCGTCTCGAGATCAATCAGGTGCGTAGACCATGAAGTGCCGTATACCTCATGGAGCTCTTCCAAGAGAATCTGCACTTTTTTGCCATTTGGAGTATTCTCTGTTAGAAGTTGAAGAGCGTGCTAGATGAGGAACAAAAGTGTCATTTTTAGCATTTAAATAAGGTAAACGTGGCTTCAAGAGGGTATGTCGCGCAAGACACCTTCGTAGAAGCTCACCTTGGACTCTTTCAGTTGTGTGGGAGTGTCTGCAGTATACTCGACTTCCATATTTTACTAGAATTTATTTCTAAAGACGGAAAAAAAAATACTTAAAAGCGTAATGTTTCAATCGTGTAGAGAGAGAGAGAGAAAAGAAGAATAGAGAGAAGCACTACTTTCCATAACAGTCGTATGGCAAAGTGTCCAGTTTACGATTAGCAATCCTTGACTCATTCGGCGAATCCTTCAAGGACCCTCCCCCGCGTTGGTTTAAGTGCCGTCCGCACGATTAGATTCTCGGCTCTTACCGTACATATAGGTACGGAGTACTTTTCTACGCAACAGGTACCGTACCCGTATATGGATTGTTGCCTCTTTTGGCGATGCTCCGCTCAATGGTAGGCCATATGCACGATGCACGATCCAGGCCGCTAGCATGAGGAGTTTCGCGCTATATTCAGTAGTCAGCCAATGAGGCGTATGGGTTGTTGCCAGTTTCCGGAGGACAGGCAGCTTCATTAGATGACAAGCAATCACCAATAGTATTTTCAAATCTTATATACGTGCATCTCGCAAGCTAAGAAAAAGATTGGGTAGCTTGTCAGGAGCAAGTGAAGAATAGGACCTGGGATGGCTAAATATCATCCAAGACCTAAAAGCGGATATTTATTTTCTTCCGCCTCACAAAAATATAAAAAAATATGTCTAATTCGGTGTTGGTATCAGTTCAGCCAACGAATAACAAGAGTAGAGCCTGTTTAAACGTTAGGCCTGCCAATTGCTTTTGTTTGGCCCGGCAGTTGAATGCTGTTATAAGAGATGTTTGAATTGAACTCTTCTGCAGTTTCTCTCCGACGGTATAAAAACTAGGTGTCGTGTTGAGCTACGTTACAGCTCATGCCAATCTACATAGGGAGCCACAAGTCAAACTCTCAATTAAATTTTAGCTTGTACTATCGTGCGGGAGCTGCCGCATATAAAGCCCGATGAGCGCATATACACCCCGGCACTCTCCAAAACTTGACAGGATTCATATCAGTAACAGCCACTCAGCCTCGGTAACCCTCTTTTCCGCCAAGGGTCATAGGTAGGGAGAATACTCTCTGGGCAAATAAACCGAGGAGCAAGTGGGGACTTTTCAATGGCAATTAGGGGATAAGTTTCGAGATCCGCATCACCGCTACTCAGCTTACTTAGCGTGGAGCACGAGTCGAGTGCCGAACCAGCTCTCCGCTTTGTTTTTTGAAAATACATATATAGAGAGGCAACAGTACACGATAGCCAAAGTCTTTATAATTCATCAATCTCTATTATTTACTATACAATATTTTACATCAACATCAATCAAGATGAGCATCACTCACCTCATTCTTGTCGCATTCAAGCCCGAGGCCAGCGCCGAGGCCGTCAAAAAGGTTCGCGTTTAGAAATACACTCCACTGTTGCCAACTCAACAAGAAATATTCTCAATAACTATAACAAAGACAAAATGCTAATTGAGAAATCTTCGCAGATCTGCTCTGACCTTTTGGCTCTCAAGGACAACTGCCTCACCGCAGACACTAAAGCTCCCTACATCAAGTCTGTTACGGGTGGGATCAACAGCTCTTCTGAGGGCCTCACCGTACGTCCCCGAAATTCATATGAGTATCGATATACTATAAAAACAGGATAGAGAAAGCTAACAACTAAATTGCATCGCAAGAATGGCTATACTTACGGCTTTACTATCGAGTTCAACTCTGCCGAAGACAGAGACTATTATGTTACGCAGGACACTGCTCACCGAAGTTTGGTAGACGGTGCGCTTCCTCATATCCAGCAGCTCTGCGTCATGGATTACACTCCTGGTGTATTCTAGTTTATGAAAACCAGCGACAGGATGATAGGATGAATAAATCAAAGAATTAAAGTTATGCAAAAGAAATCTTTATTCCTGATCAATACCGTAACTAGGCAACTTACACTCGTAGCGTTTAACTGAACCTAGAAGCATCAAGCACGTCCAATAGACGAATACAACCAAACCCAAAGTTGTCACAGATGCAGATAGGCTATTGTTCAAGGCAATTATAAATAACAGTATAATTACAAGTATAGGTGAATTTATTTGTCCTTGACATAAGCCATGTCCTCGCTCTAGAAAGATGCAAACAGAAGAAAGCAAAATGCATATAAATTGTTACAAGTCCCGTTTTTTTTAAATGTCAACACAAGAAAACGCCCGCCTGCTCTTTCTACCCTGGTATTTATTTTGTCTTTTTCCACATTAAACCGTATATGAACTGTCCCTTTTTTTCGCTTCGATTATTTTAGTTCTCTAGCCAGTCGAGGAAGTTGGGGGTGAAGTAGCTGATGACAATGGTTGCACCAGCTCGGAGGATGCTCTCTGTTGATTCAAAAGCCATGGCCTTGAGGTCAAAGACACCGGCCTTGGCAGCGGCGTGGATCATGGAGTACTCGCCACTGACTTGGTAGGCCGCGACGGGCAGATCCTTGCCGAGGTCCTTGGCGTCGCTTATAACGTCGAGGTATTGACCAGCGGGCTTCACCATGATAATGTCGGCACCCTCGTTGATGTCACGGACAATGGCTCGGCGAGCAAGGCCGCGGCCTCCGGGGGGAAGCTGGTAGCATCTGCGGTCACCAAAGGACGGGGCAGAGCCGGCTGCGTCTCGGAAGGGTCCGTACAGACAGCCAGAGAACTTGGCAGAGTATGACATGAGCAAGGTCTTGTGAGCAATTCCCTCCTCGATCAACTTGAGCTTGATGGCACGGATGCGGCCATCATTCATGTCAGAGGGCGCAACGCAGTGAGCTCCGGCCTTGGCATAGGCAAGGGCAACATCAGAAATGCGATCAACGGACATCTGGTTGTTCAGGCTGCTGTCGTCCCGCAAGATACCGCAGTGACCGTGCGAAGTGTACTCGCAGAGGCAGACATCGGCGCAGATGAAGATTTGGGGGAAACGGCGAAGGATGAGCTGGATAGCCTTGATAACAGGGCCCTCGGGATCATCAGCCGAGCTGCCCAGAATGTCCTTGGAGCCAGGCTTCTGGGGCACGCCAAAGAGCATGACAGATCGGAGTCCCTTGTGGACAAGAGGCTCGAGGAAGCCAGTCAGCCTGTCGATGCTGACCTGGTACTGGCCAGGAAGAGAGGGCACATGGATCATGTCGTCCTCGCCATCAGTGATGAAGATGGGGTAAATGAGCATAGACTGTAATGTCACCCAGTCAGTCAGTAAAAGGCAGGCGGTTATAAGCATAGCCAGCAATCTTCCTGTAAGCTTACCTTTGTCAGCTGGCGTTCGGCCTGCCATGAGCGAGCCAGAGGGTGGAAATATCCTCCGTGCAGCTGGCTGCCAATGTCGCCCGAAATGCTCACGCTGGTGGCGGCCGTGCTAGCATATCCGGACATGGTGCGAGAGACATGCGATGCGCGGTCGTCGAAAGTCGATACTGAAGGAGCGGGACCTGGACGGCGGGCGCCGTTGGGGTCACGAAGACTGAGTTCTTGGACAAGGCTGGAGAAGGACATGGTGGGCGGTGGAATTGGCGTCAATTGAACGACCGCAAGTCTATTTGGGGGGAAAAGTGGCGGGTCGTGAGGGTGGAACCCGAGGAATTCGAAAGTCGAATTGCGTGAACGGCAAGAGAAGGATTCGTCTGTGCAAAACCCCAATGAAGGGATAAAAGGACCTTTTGAGGCAATATCGACAATGCCAGATGTATATAAATGGGAGGAAGAACTCCAGCACAGACAAACACAGGTCAAGCTTGTTGTGAGGAGAAGAGGAAGCAAGAAAAACTAAGCGGCGAGGCGAAAAGACGCAAGACGAGAAAGTTTTGGGGGATGTAGTCAGATTTTGTCGTGTGCAGCGGCGTGCTCCGCGGAGGAGAGAGCCAAAAACTTCTGGAACAGCCTCGGAGAGCGCGCCAATCAGCGACAAGCGTTTTACAATTACCTGCGCCGAGGTCGTTTAGCGCTATTCGTTAGTACCTGCTTGGGGGCGTACCGCTGCATTTGGGGGGTCGTCCCGCAGGAATCGGTTCAATCTCACAGACGGATCTGCCGCTGGCGGTTCTTGCTCGCAGTTGTCATCCATCATCAGAGAGGTGCCTGTATCTTCCCTCCAGGATTCTGATGGAACGAATCCCGCAGCACCTGAATAGCCTCTGATGCGCAAACCTGGAGGAATCCCAAACGCACGCAAAACACCCGCCGCCATCCCTCGCTCCAGCTCTAGCGCCCCAAAGAGCCCACCACACTGACACACTGAAACTTCTTACCGGCACGCCGGTCTCTGGAAGATCCAAGCCAACTGCAGGCCCTCCCTCCGGTTGCCGGTGCAAACCCGTGCAGCCAATTCCCCCACCAACCCACGGGAATACTCGTAGCCAAGCCGGGCTCAGCTGCCGGGATTCGCTCGGCATGCTGTCGCCATCCGCCGAGGAAACCCAGCAGCTCAGCCTGTGTGCAGGGTATTGTTGCTGCAGCATGGACATGATACGGCGTATCAGCGGCCCGCCGGATCGATTCTTTGTCGTCACTCCCGCGGGTGGCCATCCCAAATAGGGCAAATAGAAGGACATAGAAGAGCACTATTACTCTGTACTCTGTAATACTACTAGGTAGTACTGCATCCTGGCCAAGTGATGTAACCGTAATAATTACTCGGCATCTCCCTACCGTTCATCTGCCGCCCGCAGCCCTCAATCCGCCCTGGCGCTGCCTTTTCCACCACCACGGAGTACCTACAGCCTAGGTAATTCCTCGCTCCACATTTAACAGCCTAGGCTCAGTGGGTAATGCGTTTTGCTGGGGAAAATCATACCATGTGCTCTGGCACGAGCGGATGAGTAATTCGCTGCTGGACCCCAATCAATGACACGAGCGTATTAGGTAGTATTCGTGCATATACGCTGTATACGCTGTCTGACGATGCAATTGCAAGGCCCACGAGCGTGTTAGTACCAAGGTATTCGTTTTCGTATAGATGCGCCTATCTGATACCCACTTACATACAGCAAATGTCGCCTACGAAGAACAAAACAGTTGTACTTTTTTTTGTTTCAGATGCTCATAACAATAGAGGGTGTAGTAGTACATTATAACGTCTATCTGCGCGCCATACATGAAGATGCATGGATGCTCTCAGCCTGATCAAGCGTCCGTTGGCGGCCAATGCTCAGGTTCACCTTTTTTGTTGGTTTCTTCGCTCTCAAATCTCCCTTGGATCCCCCTTGGATCCTCTTATAATCCTCGCAAGATGGTGTTATCTCGTTGGTCCATAGGAATGTATCTCTCCTTGAGAATCTCCGCCGCTGTCCGCGTCTCTTTTGAAGGCTTCTCGTATCGCTGTCTCAGAGCCTGTTGCACAGGGCTCAATCGTGACTTGTCGCCTGCCATCTCCTCCACCTGCGCCTCAGCCAGGCCAACAGCCGACTTAGCCTTGCCCACAACCTCCTTTGCCTTTTCCCGGCCCTTCTCCAGGGTTGTGCTGACAATCTCCTTGGCCTCGGCCGCAGTCTCCTCAATGAACTTTTTACTCCTCAGCCTTGCATCCAGAGCCCGGTTCTCGGCATTCATCTCAACGACCTCTGCTGTCTCCTTGGCTTGACTGAAAGCACCTCTTGTAGCAGCCGCAATCTCGCCACCGGCCTTGTTCTGCGTCCTCTTGACAGGCTCGAGAGCGCGCCTTGCCTTGAGCACCTCCTCCACAGACTGCCCCGTAGCCTTGGCGTATAGGTATGCAATCCTGCTCTCCATGCCCTCTCGCACCTCATCCCAATCCGTGTGCTGCACCCAGCGCACGGCATTCTCAACCTCTGAGTTCCATCGGTTCTTGGCGACCTCGACGGCCGCTTCTCGTTGGGCAGCGGCGACTTCGGATCTGGTGGGGGGAAGCGGTTGCGGGATCGGATCGATAAGATGCTGGATCATGAGCGTCTGGGTGCGAATGGATTTGCTCTGAGCTTCGCGATTGCGCTGGTGCGCGAGGACGGAGAGGTATGCCAGAGAAAGGGTGAGCGTCACGCCACCGGTCTAGAATAGAATCTGTCAGCCTTGCTTCGTAGAATTGGGCGTGAAATAATGTCCAGAGGGCAGAAAAGGGACAGATGCAACTTACAAAGCCGGTTGCGAAGCCCATGTTGGCGAAGGTGTGGAGGTATACGCTTTGATGTAGAAAGAGAGATATTATTTCCCAGAGGTGATTTTCGAGCCAAGGGTGTTAGCTTCTGTAAAAGGGACCCTATGCGCAGCTTCGCATACTGCAATTGAGCCTCCGCACAGTTCCCAGCAGAAGCAAAAGCTGCGTAGCTTTGCCCAGGACCAAATTGCTGGATTTTTTTTATGTGAAATGAGTGACAATATTGGAAAGCTCGGGGG
>KQ479203.1:0-30797 GCA_000331835.2 Trichoderma hamatum GD12 | reverse complement strand
CTTGTTCTCTAGATTCTGCTATAATTGAGTGTAAAGAGTTTTCAGGTAAAACCTTAGTTCTTTCATATTCTTCTTTTTCATCTTCAAGTCATTTAGATTCATGTTCCGCCAATTGTTCATACATAAACTTCATTTTTTCAACATATCATTTACTTGAATTACTATAATCAGTAGTACGAGAAGAACTAATATCTTTATTTTTGGTTTCTGAATTTTTATCCTTTATATTATCATTAGAATCATCATTTTTAGTTTCTGTATCATCATCTGATCCGTCAAAAGAAACAGTATCCGAAGAAATACCTAAACCTATTATTCCTATTAGATAAATTAATAAACTAAAAATAACAGAGGGTTTAAGAATTATAGATATAAATTTTTTAAGAAGCATGCGTAAGCTAGCCCGCATAAATTTAAATACTTTTCGTCCCAGACACTTCTTTTGTATTACCTCAAGCTCATAAACTTGAAGTTAAACTATCATCATGTTTACCAAGTTTCACATAATTATTAACACCTAGTAATACTAATACACATGATAATGTTATAGAATTAGCTAAGTCAAAGAAAATAGAAATGAAAGTAAATATTGATAAATAGAAACAAGCTCCTATTAATATATAAAGAGCGTAATCAGTAACTACTCCTTTACCTAAACCAGATACTGTTTTACTAGCTTTTACTAAAGCTATTCCAAATCCATAAGGACCTATTCATTCTACACTACCTTTATCTAAAATTTTTGTAGTTTGACCTCCTAAATCTAATACAGTGTTAACAATATATTTATTATAGAAGAATTCAACTAAGAAACGTTGGTTAAAGAATCCATAGATATAATATCCCAAGTTAGTTAAATTAAAATCTACTACAACTTTAGGCATAAATTCGTAGTAAACTACAGATAATACTGAAAATAATATTGTTAAAAAGAAAGGAAGTAATTTAAATATAGTAGGTACACCAAATTCAGTATCAATTAATATTTCACGCATAGGGTGAATAAATATACTATTATCTATAAAGAATCCTGAACCTAAACCTATATAAATATCTTTAGTTAAGTAACCAAAGTATATAGAGAATATAGCTAGTATAACTAGAGGTAAACTAAGGAATATATCACCTTCATGAGCATTTTTATAATAATTTACAGATCCATTAGGATTTGCTAAGAAAGTTAAGTATATAACTTTTACTGAATATAATGTAGTAAATATTGCACCTATAGTAGCAATAAAGTAAACATTTATACTACTAAAATGATATTGACCGTAAGCAGATTCTAAAATAAAATCTTTACTAAAGAATCCAGTCATAAATGGGAAAGCTACTAAACTAAGACTAGCTATTAATATTACTGTATAAGTTAAAGGTAAGAAAGATAATAATCCACCATATTTTCTTAAATCTTGATTATCTACAACTGCGTGTATTACAGCACCAGCACCTAAGAATAATAATCCTTTATAGAAAGCATGATTTATTAAATGGAATATAGCAACATTATAAGAAGATAATCCTATAGCTATAACCATCATACCTAATTGACTCATAGTAGAGTAAGCAATAATTTTTTTAATATCTTGTTGGAATAAACCTATAAGAGAACTAAATACTGTAGTAACAGCTCCTAATCATAAACATATTAATAAAACAGTAGAACTATATTCTATTAAAGGAGATGAACGTATTAATAGATATACCCCTGCAGTAACCATTGTAGCTGCGTGTATTAAGGCAGATACTGGAGTTGGACCTTCCATGGCCATAGGTAATCATATGTGAAGTCCTACTTGAGAACTTTTAGCCATAGCACCTATTAATAAACATATTCCTATTATTGTTATTATATTTTCATTAATATATGGGGCTAATGAGAATACTGTGCTATAATCTAAATTACCTAGAGATCATAATATTACAAACATTCCTATTGTTAAAAAACAATCCCCTACTCTATTAGTTAAAAATGCTGAAAGAGAACTTTGATTAGCCGCGATTCTAGTGAATCAGAAACTAACTAAAAGGTATGAACATACTCCAACACCTTCTCATCCTACAAACATTAATAAATAATTGTTACCAGTTACTAAGATAATCATCATAAAAGTGAATAAACTTAAATAACTAAAGAATCTTTGACTATGAGGATCATGACTCATATATCCAATAGAGTAAAAGTGAACTAAAGAACTAATCACTAAAACCGGTATTAACATAGATACTGTTAAACTGTCAAATTGGAAATTTCATACCATATTAAATGATTCACTATCTAATCATTTGAATAGGTTAATTGATATAGGATTATTATTAAATCCTACTTCGAAAAAGCTAATAATAGCTAATATTGTTGTTGTTATTATACTTAAACAACCTAAGATACGACTACCTGTCACACCGACTTTTCTACCAAAAAATCCGGATACTATAGATCCTAATAAAGGTAATATAATTATACTTAAATACATTATTTATATTCTATTGCGATACTTCCTCTTAGTCTATAAAAAGCTACTAGAATAGCTAAACCAATGGCAGATTCTGCACCAGCAACTACTATGATGTATATAGCATATGTTTGTCCTATTATATCGTCTAAATTAATAGAACTAACCAATATTAAGAATGTTATAGATAATAGCATTATTTCTATAGAAATAAGCATTAATATTATATTTTTTCTGTTAAATACGAATCCTAAAATTCCTATTAAAAAAAGTACTAAAGTTAAACTCATATTTGTGTATTATGCTTCTAATTATTCAAAATTATTATAATATACGTATAATTAAATTTAAGTATAATTTTTTTTTTACGCATATTTGTATAACCATTATATGAATGACTATACTAGAGGCATTATAGACTCGAACTACAATTGTGATGTCCGTAGCATCAAGTTTTACCATTAAACTAATACCTCTTTTATCAATAGAAGCTAGCTTCGTATATTTCCATAGAAATAAGAAGGGCCTCTGATAAAATTTTATATAAATGCATTATTATACAATAACTTATAAATTAAGCATTGTAAAGTCAGTGAACAAATTTGTCTATATTTACAGATTCTATAACTATAGGCATTGAACTGTGTAAGATTCCACATATTTCTGAACATTGACCGTAGAATACCCCTTCTCTGTTAATGAAGATAGATACTTGATTTAATCTACCAGGGTATGCATCAGTTTTTATACCTAAAGAAGGAACAGCAAAAGAGTGTATAACATCTCCAGATGTTACAACAAATCTTATGTGTGTTAATTCAGGAACTATTACTCTGTTATCAACTTCTAACATTCTTAATCCACCTTCTTCTAAATCTGAATCAGGTACTATGTAAGAATCAAATTCTATAAATTCTTCGCTAGAATCTATAAAATCTGGATATTGGTAACTTCAATATCATTGGTGACCTTCAGCTAAGATAGACATTGAAGGGTCGTTAACTTCGTCCATTAAATATAATAATTTAAAAGATGGGAAAGCTATAAGTATTAATATAAGAGCAGGTGTAATAGTTCATATTAATTCTATTAATGTCAAAACCCACATAGTTTCCTATATGGTTGGACTATATCATACCTTTATAAAAAGGTTTCCACGTGTAGTCTCTGAGGATCCTACTCAGTAATAAGTCTTAATAGACTTAAATATATACTTTTGGTTCCCTGCTGATAATCCATTGTTATATCCATTAAGATTTTCACTATACAAGTACTTAAGGCTTTAGGAGTTTCCAGCATATAGTGGAATTTTATTCATAGTTTTTCTAAGTTAATCCTGGATAGTACCAGAAAATTTATATCTATCTTTGAATAATTGACCTGAATTCATATATTTTATAATAGTACTTCCACTTATATCTAAAAATTTACCTGCTCTTCTAGCTGAAATAAAACTACCTATTAATTTAAATCCTTCTGAGGAACACTTTTCATATATATGAACAGGGTTACCTCTTACAGCACTCATTTTTAATTTAGTTTCTTCAGTATGAATTCTCCCTAATGCTTTTTGTTTCATTAGTTCAATAGTAGATTTACTATGAGTTTTACCAAATAAAGGGTTATTTTCTTTGGCTTTTTTTAAACTCATTAATTTTTTAGTTTCTTCTGTGGCAGTACGACCAAATAAAGCTGATTTTTCCTTAACATAAACTCCTTTTAAAGACTTACTAAGGTTTGCCTTATGTTCTTCCGAAAGTTTATGGCCAAGAGAACTTCCTGCTATTTTTAATATATTATATTGAGGATTTAATTTATCAAAGTAATACTGTTCTCTAGTATTTAAATCAGAAATTTCACAGTATTCTAATATTGTTACAGAAAAATTAGAATAACCATATTTAATTAATGCTCTAACAATTCTTAAACTATCTTTAGATTTTAAATAGCTAAGATTAAAATAATTTAGAAATCTATTAGACATATTAATAGATTGTCCTATATAGATATCATTTGTTAATTTATTAGTTCACATATAAATTCCTGATTTATTTTTATTCTCTTTTAATATATCTTTTCTCATCTCCAAAGCATTTTCGTATACTTTAACATGAGATATATTATATTGAGGATTACTAGATAAAGTACTATAAGTACGTATAAGATTAAATTTTATATTATTATTCTTAGAATACTTTTGAATCGGCACATCTTTACCGTGATTTAAGTATTTGTGTGATATAGGTGCTCTTTTTGCTGCAAAATTTCTTATTATTGAGAAAAGCATTCATCCAACACTAAATAAAATTATCACTAAGTAGTACATAATATTATCATGTAATTCAACTAATCCTTCCATTTGAGGAGTAGCACTGTCTTGGAAATATATACCTCAAGCAACAGGTGCGTCCATATATATAAATGAATTTAATAAATTTTTCATAAAAAATTATAATATAAAATTTCTAATTATAAATAGAATTGTTTTTTTTATTGTTAGTTTGAACTAACGTCCCACCCACCCATACCCCTAAATAAATAAAAATATTAATATATAATAATTATATATATTTAAAGTTTTTTTTGCTTTACTAATAAAACAACTGTAAGCTTAATTAAGCAACGTATAATAAAAGTAAAGCCATCATTAAAGCGAATAACGCAGTAGCTTCTGAGAAAGCGAAACCTAATATAGCATATGAGAATAATTGGTTTTTTAATGAAGGGTTTCTAGCAACTCCTAAGATTAAAGCTCCGAATACTACTCCTATTCCTACTCCAGCTCCTAAAACACCTACTGTGGCTAATCCTCCTCCTAATATTTTTGATGCTTGTAACATAATTTTTTTATAATGTTAAAAATAAAAATATCGTATATTGTTGTATTTTTAAATGTTAGAAATGTAAATTTCACAAAATAAATGGTAAATTTTTTATTGGTTTCGCTTTGCCTGTTACCATATTCTTAGTTTTATAGAATATGGGGAACTCTGCAAGCTAATAAATTCTTTTTTTTTTTAAGACAATAAGCCTTATTTATTTTCAATAAAAGTATTAACAAATTTTTTAGA
Source organism: Trichoderma hamatum GD12 (assembly GCA_000331835.2). Taxonomy (NCBI): domain Eukaryota; kingdom Fungi; phylum Ascomycota; class Sordariomycetes; order Hypocreales; family Hypocreaceae; genus Trichoderma; species Trichoderma hamatum. The sequence goes on along the minus strand of KQ479203.1, from coordinate 25,273 downwards.
TTTGTTGAAATATTCGTAAGATTGTCTACTATCTATTTTTAAAGCACTTTTACCTAATTCAAATACGAATCCTATTGTAATAATGAATGTGAAGATTAACATTATTATTAATCCATATATACCATTTTCATAAATACTCATACCATAAGGGTATATTAGTAATATTTCTAAGTCAAGAAGAAGATATACTAGAGCAAAAATAAAGAATTTTACTCCGAATTGACTTCTATTTTGTCCAAGGAAACTATGAAAACCACATTCAAATATACTATATTTTTCTTGATAAGGATTATGGGGAGCTAAAATAAAATTAAGAGCTAAAAATAATATAGCTATAATAGATACAATAACAAAAAGTAATGTAACACTGCTCATTTAACCATTAAATAAGATTTGTACCAATATGGTACCCATGCTTAGTCATTCTTGGTTCATAAATATGAATAATAAAATTATAAGTGTTATAGTAGATATAACAAAAGCCAGAGGACTTGATATAACTATATTATTATATTTAAAGTTTACATTTTTAATTACTGTTTTATTACTATTTAATATATTACCTTTTAATACTAAATTTTCTAATAAAGTATTAACTTTATAATCAGGTAAACTAAAGAACATTTCTTTTATTATACCTAAATAATAAACTCCACCTATAACACTAGTTGTTATAGCTATTAAAGATAAGAATATTAAACCTTTATCTAAAGCAGCACTTATTACCATCTGTTTTCCGAAGAATCCTATTAAAGGTGGTACACCTGCAAATGAGAAGATAGTAATAGCTAAACTTATGGCTAATAAAGGATTAATATAATAATAACCTTTTAATTGATTTATTAATTGTATTGGAGAGTTGTTTTTATCCATTAATTCTTCATGTTCTTTGTTTTCACTAGTATAATAGTATAATGAAATACCTATAGCAATTAATATCATAAAGGCATTTAAATTACTTATAATATACTGAGTTAAATAGAATATAAGTGCTTGAGTAGATTCAACACTTGATATACCTAAAACTAAAAGCATAAATCCAACATGAGAGATTGTACTGTAAGCAAACAATCTTTTTATTCTAAATTGAGTTAAACCTACTACTGTTCCTACTATTAATGAAAATAAAGAACTTATTAATAATATAAATGTTCAGCTCATTTCAGTAAAGCTATTATTAGTGTAATATACTAATTGTAATAATAATATAAATATAGAAACTTTAGCTATAAGAGCTACAAAAGTAGTTACTATTGTAGGTATAGCGTCATAAACATCTGGTGATCAGAAATGGAAAGGTGCTGCACTTACTTTAAATAAGAATCCTATTGTAAATATAACTAAAGATAAATTTATATAATAAGGTTTGTATCATAAATCAGTAGAACTTATATCGCTTATACTAGTTATAATATATAAACCATCTAAGCTAGTACTTCCTGAATTAGCATATATTAAACCTGTTCCTAACAGGATAAAACATGAACTTAATCCTCCTAATAGGAAATACATTAATCCTCCTGTAGTAGATAATTCTGAATTTCTATATATAGTACTTAATATATATAAACCGTAACTTTGTAGTTCTATGGCTAGGAAAATAGAAACTAAATCATTAGTTGACATTAAGAATATAGCCCCTGTAATTATGAATAATAATATTAAAGGATATTCTGTTATTTTGAATTGTTCTCCCATTTTATTTATAATTTTAGTATTATAATATACAAATTTATTTAATACTAAATCTTTTAAAGATGAATATTCTGATACTCACACTTTTCTAGGGTAAAAACTAGTTAATGTTAAAATCAATATACTAACTATAAATAAGAAAATATGGAAAATTTGTGTAAGATTTGTAATTAACAATAAACCTCCATGTAGACCGATACCTTTAGTTACTACAGTTAAAGAGGCTATATCATTTAAAATACAATAAATTAAAATTAATATGGCAATTCTATTATATAGAATTGATATATCACGTCTGCTATTGACGGCATTAGAAAGTAAAAGAGATAAAATAGATATTATTATCATTGGATAAATTATATTATGAGGTAAACGAAGAACTTGATCTTATCCATCTTATAAAAAAGAGTATTTTTGGATTCGGATGTTCGTATCTTCGTATATTATAAATTGTATAAATATACAGCCTGAGGAGAGAATCGAACTCTCATCTTTAATGTATGAAATTAAGGTTTTAACCGTTAAACTACTTAGGCTTTTAATCCACAGTTTTTATTACTTCCTTATAAGGAGTAGCACAAAGTGGATTAAATTGTCCATTTTAAAGGACTATTTTATAAATCTAATTATTATTTGTATTTATGTCATATTGTAAAAAATGGGAGGATACCCTGGCTCGAACAGGGAACTTACTGTGCCACATACAGTCGCTCTACCGATTGAACTATATCTTCCTTTTTCTACCTCCATTTCAAAAATCTCATTTATAGCTTGATCCATTTCTAAAATCCCATTTTTGAAATTAGGATTTGGATACGCAGGAAATTATATTTAAAGGAGGATTAAGTGGTAATTCGAATACTCATTAGTAAATACCAAAAATTTATGACTTACTTATTGACCATATGGTAGTACATAACCTAGAAAATTAGCCTATAACATACTTATTTAAGGTCATCATTTGTATCCATGACTAAAAAATAATCAATTTTTATTTGACCATTGAATACAAAAATTATTTGTGTAGGTAGCTTAGACAAAGCCTACTCTGCATACAAACTAGCTTTATTCCGTGTAAAGCATGCATACCAGTAAATAAACAGATTTTTATGCTGGAGTGATTCGAACACTCATTAGTAAATACCAAAAATTTATGACTTACCTATTAGTCAACAGCATATTTAAGGTTATATAAAGATCCTTCTAGATTATTATCTTCAGATACAAGATTTCCCTTAATCCCTATTTATTATTTTTAATGATTTATTATTAAAAGGGATAGGGAGGGTTTTCTCCGGTAAATGTAAAAATTTTTGTGTATTATTTCATAATGAATTTTTATTTCTAGGAAGTCTTGTAATTAATGCTTTATCTTTTAAAGACGAACCTCGCAATTATTGAGCTTTCTTACTAGATGCTGCGTTATTCGCTTTAATGATGTCTTTATTAAAAAGGACAGTATTCTTTATACAGATAACAAGACTTGAACTTGTATGAGTATTAACTCATTCGTACCTAACACGAACCTGTCTTCCATTCCAGCACATCTGCTTATAATGAATACTTTTATATTTTATACAATACCCTCCTCAGAAAAGCTAAAGTTTTCACTGTCTACCGATTCCAGTATTGGGTACTATACGCACTAATAGAAGGATACGAGATTAGAACTCGCATGACTAGCCACGAAAAAGGTGTGCTACCAATTACACTAAACCCCAAATAATCTAAAAATACATCACTTTACTATTTAATCTAGAATATGCTTTGTACCAATATGGTACCTACAAATAAACTATTTATGTTCATACTGTCATGACTCTTAACATCACTCATTATGTGATTGAATTATAATAAAGTATCATATAGTTACATTAATATAACTATATATATAGTAGGACTTGTAGGAATCGAACCTACATTTTAATGATTAAAAGTCATACGCATTCACCATTATACTAAAGTCCCTGCCCGTGGTAAGACTTGAACTTACAACCAAAATCGCTTCAAGATTCTGCTCGACCAATTGAGCTTCACGAGCTTATGTGGAGATACCAGGAATTGAACCCGAATTAACGATATGCAAAATCGCAGTTTTACCAATTAAACTATATCCCCTTTTGTTTACAAAGTTGCGTACACACATAATTTATATTTTTAATTATAAAACTTATGGTAATACTACTTTATACAAATAAATTTACCTGAGGAGTGACTCGAACACCCACGAGATTACCTCAGAAAAGCTTAAGTTTTCACTGTCTACCGATTCCAGCACTCAGGCAATTTAGGGCTAAAGTGACTTGAACACTTATTATTACTGTTATGAGCAGTACGCTTTACCGATTAAGCTATAGCCCTTATTACGTTCTTGTTTAAATATAATTATTACATTTATATTGTTTGAACTTAATAATTAATATTATTATAATATTTTTATATAGTATTCTTTATTGTTAAAAGATACTGACTTATTAGTTTTAATTCTTTTTGTTACTGTATGAGAACTTACTTCTAAAAATTCTGCACAACTAGTTATACTATTAAAAGTTTTAAATACTAATCCTTGAGGATCTATAAGTTCCACTTTAATATTTTTTCTACTAAAGTTGTATTTATTAGAAGATTTAATCAATATTCTACCATCTTCTAGTTTTTCATAATTAGATGGTCCGTTAAGGATTGCTTCTATTTCTGAAGGAGTAAAAGTTCTATTTATTTTTAGAGGTTCGTTAGTAGAAAGTCTATTATTATTCATTTTACTTAAAATAAAGTCTATTAAGTCTTTTCCATCTATTGTGTAATGTAATCCTAATTCTTTAATTTTAAATATTGTTTTTCAATCTAAATAGTCTAGTTCTTTTTTACTATGTCAAACCATAGAATCAAAAAATGGAATTAAAATTTGTTCTATAAAATCATTATTTTTAATAGATAAAACATAATTAGATGCTTCTGGTTTAATAATATTAACATTAGTTATATAAACAAATCCTTGTGTAATATTTAAATTTTTAAATTTAGCCAAGTCAATAAAGAAATTTTTAATTGTTTCCATTAACGCTAAATTTCCCTTTTGTGTTATAGAGAATTGTAAAATGTTATCTGCTTTTATAACATAGAAACTACCATCACCTTCAACAAATCCTAATAATCAATTATGAGTTATATGTATTTGATGAGACTTTGGCATTTCAAAAGTAGTTCTTTTACTATTCATATTATTTTTAATACTATCAATTTCCAGCACAAGTTCTGGGTCTTTAACTTTAGAATTTATGTAAAGCTCAAAAGCTTTTTTGAAGTCTAAGAAGTTAAGATGCTTGGTTGAATTTAAAGGGTATTTCGTAAATAATTCTATAATAAATTGAATTTCTTTTTGAGAAGTTATTGAAAAAATTGCAGAAGATTCATAAATAGTTACTCTTCCTAGATCTAAATTTTTTTGAATGAAATCTAACACAGGTGCATCATCTAAATGTAATTTGATTAAGAATCTAAAGGCAAAAGTATTACCAGTTTTAACTAGTAAGAAGCAGCCCTCAGCATCTGTAAAACCTCTAAATCATTCAATAAAATCATTGGATAAAGGAGCTGAATGAATAAATCTATTTTTATTCAAGAACTGTGTAGTTACAGGGAATAATATACTACTACAGTATGTTGGTCACAGTTGTGATAATTTTAATGTCATTTTTACTTGTTAAAGAAAATGCCCTTGTTCACTCGTTCTGATCGTTTTCGGTTTCAAGCCGTATCCGCTTCACCCGTTAGTCCTAGGGTCTAGTAATGCCACTTAGTTATACTGTCTCGGCGTGGCTTAGGGACACTTCTGCTACCCCCTGGTTAACCCACCGACCTAATTATGGACCTACAATAGAATCCTTTTTAGCCATGGAACCTTCCTACGACAGGAGTCAAAAGATAGACATATTTTCTATACTTTGCTCGCTACAACGTCTAAATATTTGTTATAGTTCAATAAGATAAAACATGAACTTACTCAAAGCTACTATCTATATGCTAGTTTATAAGTACTGTTATGAGCAGTATGCTTTACCGATTAAGCTATAACCCTTTATACTAAATAATAGTTACTAAGCTCTTTTTATGGATATACCAGCTATAAGGAAGGTACACTTTTAGTCATAAAAAGCGAACTATTGATATAAAATTAATACATCATAATATATTAAATAAATAAACGCGGATACAGGACTTGCACCTATATCTTTCGGGCATGAACCGAATATGTTTCTATTACACTAACCCGCTTAGACTAGGCAGGATTCGAACCTGCGATGGTAGCATCGAAAGAGCTATGTCGTAACCACTTGACTACTAATCCTAATTAGCCCACTGTAAGTATCGCGCTTACTTCAATTGATTACAAAACAATTGCATTACTTTTATGCTAAGCAGGCGAAAATTGATATATATATAAATAGTTATTTATTAAATTAGTACTTTATTCTTGAAAATCTCTTGATTCTTACGGATAAAGCCTATAATTATTTCGTAATAATATTTTACGCATATTTAAGAAATATCTTAAGATAAGCTTCGTGCCTATATGCTTTCAGCACTTATCCTTAACTAACTTAGCGTTCCTGCCGTGCTTATGCTATATATTTATCTTAGTGAGAGAAACATCCCATGTATAAAAATACAGATATATATATAAATATATATATTGAATATTGGGCACATAAACAACAGGTAAACCATAGATTAGTAACCATCGTTTAACCTTTTACAGCTAAACTCTTCTTGTTCCTTTCGTACAAAAGTTTGTTCTTATTATATTCTAATTCCCCCTAGAAGATAGAAACCATACTGTCTCACGACGTATTTAACCCAGCTCATGTAACTTTTTAATCGACGAACAGTCGCACCCTACATAGTTCCTGCATCCATGAGGATAAGTTAAGCCGACATCGAGGTGCCAAACCGCGCACTCATTTTGTACACTCTTGCGCAAATTAGCCTGTTCTGTATGTTATCATATTTTTTATATTTCCATTTCTTTAAAAATGGTTCAGACTATGTCTTCATTTTTATTTTTACATATTTTAGATTTTTCCTTAATATTTATTTACCACTTATTCATCCTTTAACCGCAAAAGCTCCAATTCTACGTTTTGATTGAGATAATGTATAAGTCATATTAGATTTAGAGTTTCCTCTAAATAAGACTGAACTTAAACGTTTGAAAGAAGAATCTACATTTTTTAACCCACCTTTTCATTTTAATGAGTAAATAGATCTATCTGCTCTATAACGTTTAGTTAATCTTCCTTTAACTTCTAATCTTATACCTCCCATATTTTTATAACCTATGGAATTATATATTAGATTATGAATTTTTTTATTCTCTGTATCGTTTTTATCAGTATTAGTTGTATTATTTATATTATTTAATAATTTATCTAAATTAATATTATTTAAATTAGAAATTATATTTAAATCTTTATATTTATCTAAGTAGAAATCAATATTTTTCTGTCCTTTTACTAAAGTTCTTTCTTTTATTGTATTTATTTTAGGTAAATATGCTCTATTTAATATACTAAACATACTTTTTATATAATTCATTCTTTTTTTTTTTAATTTTAAGGCTAAAGCATTAGTAAAAAGATCTGTATTATATGCAATAGATTTTAGATTTATTATATTATATTCTATTTTTTTTCCTATTATTTTATTTAATATATTACTTAATTTAGGTAAAAATGTTAAGTTATTAAATTTATATTGGTTAAGAGAATACATTAAATCATACTTTCTTAATAATTTTAAATGTGTTCTTCAATATTTACTAATAATTACACTTCAAATTTTTCTTAAATAAAGATCTTTTAATTTTATAAATTTATTTAAATATTCTAATCTATAATTTAAAAATCCTTTTTTAGTCATTTTATTACCTCCATTTACTGATAAAAATTTATATTCATCTTTATGATTATTTATTATATCATAAATATTAGATACATTGTTTTTATATAATAATAAATAACGTCTTATTAAGTTTTGACTTATTTTTTTATTTATTTTTAAATATTTATTTTTTAAGATTTTTTTTTCTCTATTTACTGTAAATAAAGTAATTATCGCTTTATTATTTGTATGTTTAATTTCAGCGTTACTTACATAAATTTTTCTTAAGAATGTACGTCTTCTTCTAAGTAATATAAACTTTCTAGATCCTACGTATTTATGATCTTTAAAATATAAATTAAAATAACTTTGAATTATTTTATTAATATTTACATCATTAGAAGGTATATTTTTTAACATATTCTTATTATAGCTATAAATAGTATTTTTTCATTCTTTAGAAAAAGAAGGTAAATATTTTATTTTTCCTATATCTCCTACTTTTTTTCTTAAAGCAATTGTTTTAGGATTATTATTTAAATTGTTATTAAATATTTTCATATTAAGATTTTTTCTCATTATAATTTTGTTATAATTAATTCATTTTACTTGTTTTTTTAAAATATGTCTAATAAAAATGTTGGGTAGTATTAAAGGATTATTGTGTGTTGCATATCACTCACCTTATAGTCGTTGAACGTTTTTATCTTATATATATGCTAAGATAAACTTCGCTTCAAGTTTACTATCATTATTAGTAATTCTTGAAATTTACCCAATTTATATTAATAATTTTATAGGGGCGTGCATACTAAAGAACTAAAGTACTAAATAGCAAGCCCACGTAAATAAAATATTAAAGGACAAACATCCCTAGCGTAGCTTTTCCAATAATCCAAGATCTTTCCTTGTGGCATCTTGTGATCCTATGCCCTGCTTACGCAACTGTAAGATTTGTCGATAATCAAACAGTAAGGCAAGATTAAGCCGTTGAGCTTTTTAGATATTAAACACATAACTATTATAAATAATAGCTAGAAAATATTAGAAAACTTCATAATATTCTCAATTATCTCTAATTTCTATATAGTGAAAATCTTACCTAATCTTAAATATATATACATAAAATGCAAATATATTTAATTTTATACGATTAAAAATAGTTAAACTACTCAAAATAGCAAACAAAATAATTATAAATTTTTAGACACTCCTGTTTACTCTTTACAGGGTCTGTGCCCCACATAAACTGTCCCCTAGCGATAGTTCCTTACCAAAGGGTACTTACTAATTTTAAAAATAAATAAGTTGAATTAGGTTGATTTACTAAAATGAGCTATAAATTAATATATGTAACCCAGCATAAGCTAGGCCCATAAAATTAACTATAAATTACTCATAATCCTAAACCAATTCATTCATATGAAAAAAGAATAAAGGTTTCTCATTGTCATGTTTGTCAATTACCTTATATTCTGAAAATCGTTTATCATACTCTATAATTAGTGACAGTAAAGCTGCATAGGGTCTTCTCGTCTAACTAGAGGTAAGCTGTATCTGCACAGCTATTCCAATTTCACTGAGTCAATCATAGAGACAGCTGTTGTATCGTTACACCATTCATGCAAGACCGCATTTAACGGCCAAGGCATTTCGCTACCTTAGGACCCTCACGTTAAGGCCGCCTTTAACCGGGGTTTCCGTCCACATCAAATATTAGTATATTCAATTATGTCTGTTAACCAGCCGGCACCGGGCAGATATCACACTTTATACTTAGATTTTTAATCTTTCAGCAAAGTGCTGTGTTTTAATTAAACAGTCGTACAACATTATTTCATGCTTCTTCCTCTTTACTTGATATTCATCAAGAATAATGAGCCCTCCTTATTCCGAAGTTACGGTAGTCAATTTGCCGAGTTCCTTTATGATTGTTAGCTCATTTACGCCTTCGTATTCTCTACTAGCTTACTTGTTTCAGATTCTAGGTACGGTTATTTTATTTGTTATTTAATAACAAACATATTACTATTTTTCCAGCACATTTTGCACCAAAATGTTGTTTTTAGTAATAAAGATTTTCTCATCGTTTAAATCTTTAGATTATATAAACTTAGAGGCCGTTACTTAATTACATCCATAAGCTTAAGGCGGAAAATTTTCTTTTAGTTACTCATGTCACCATTCTCACTTGAGTTAAATACTATAATTTTATTTAAAAAATAAAACTCATACTTTAGCTCAACGTTCTGCTACCCCATTTAATTACAATAAACATATTTATTCTAATATATTATGGACAAGGTTTCGGTATATTGTTTAGATCCGTTATATTTTCGACGCTTTTATAATTTAACAAGCGCTCTGTTACGAGGTCATAAAATTGTGGCTGCTTCTAAGCCTATCTCCTTGTCGACTTAAATAAAAACCTTCTTATTTTCACTTAACAAATAATTTAGGAACCTTAACTCTTGTTCTGGGCTGTTTCCCTTTCGACATACAACCTTATCATTCTATGTCTGATAGTTTAAGATATATCTTTGCCATTCCGAGTCTACATACTCACTGATAAAATCTTCATGATCCCCCAATTTGTACAATATAAAACATTGAAATGTCTTGTCTGAGATTAAATTCTGTACCTGCTAAGATATTTACTTAAACTGCCTACTATTATAGGTTTCGCAGAAAACCAGCTATCCTAGTCAGTGTTGTCTTTCACTACACCTACCACAGTTCTTCCGAGATTTTTGCTACAATCACCGGTTCGGACTTTTATAATCCTGACTATGGTAAAATCACCAGGCTTCGGGTCTAACTTTAGACACTAATCGTTATTTTAACGTTCGGTTTAACTACGTGTTATCTCGCATCTAACGTTAACTTGGTGACCCATTATGCAAAAGGTACGTTCTTTATTTCGAACTGCTTATAAAACTACTATTTTTATTTTATTTCCCTCATGGTACTTTTCACTATCGCTTATGTATTATATTTAGCCTTTGAGGAAGGTTCCCCATAATGTTTAAACAGTTTTGGACCGTTTTACTTATTAGACTTCTCTACTTTCGCTCACGCTATTCATAGAATCTCTTTTGATTTATTTTCCTAAAGTTACTAAGATATTTCAATTCACTTCGTTTATTATAAAATTTCTCTTAGAGTTCATATAATTATAGGATATTTATCCTATATATATAAATAATTCTCTTTAATACATAGCTTAAATTCCATAATAGTTTCTTTATATACTTATATATTTATAAGTAATAGTTATATATCATTAATTTTTGTAACCAAAGTTCTTATTTCAATATTTCTATTTCCATCTTATCCATTGGGGTTAAGGGAAAGGAAAATATATCAATATTGAACTCCATATCTAAATTGATACGTATGGTTAATCATACTATATTTCTAATAGTTCTAAAATTCGGATTATTATGATTCGAACATAACTGGTTCCCGACCCAAACGAGATGCCTATCCTCCCGGCCCTAATCCGGTGTTATCTTCATTTTATATGCTATTATTAATAGATATTGGTTATAATTCTTTCAAGAGTACTTGGGTTTGAACCAAGAATTTGAAGGTTGAAGCTTCCTATTTTTCCAATTAAACTATACTCTTATATTAGACAGAGAATATCCGATTCGAACGGATGTAGCTATTAAAAACCTAGTAAAACTCAAACTTACCGCCTTAAACCACTCGGCCAATTCTCTTTTTATGTGAAGCTGTATCCCTAAATCTAATTTCCTGCGTATCCAAAGGATCAAGCAGCGCAAGCTATAATTGAGATTTTAAAAATGGGATAGAAGCACTAATATCATTTAACTACACTTTAATTCCTCAGCGGATCGAACGCTGATAATATTCTTATCAAAAATACACTTTACCTGTTAAGTTAAGGAATTTTATGATACTCCTTAGTAGCAAGGAATAAAAACGTACTTATATACTTATTAATCTTTATTTATTAATAAACATTCAAATTAATTCATAGTCTTTATATATGCTGTTATTTCATAGAGATGTGTAACTTACATCCTAAGATTTATTAATTCAGATTCAGCTATAGATTTCGCAGAAAACCAGCTATCCTAGTCAGTGTTGTCTTTCACTACACCTAGAGAATAGTGCTTTATTAACTGATTATATATGCTAATCAATCCCGTGCAATTTCCACTACACGAACTATATTTTTACTTTATACAATTTTGCTAATAAACCTATAGCTGGTTAAACATGCATAGCACAATAGATTAACCTCTTGATTTATAATTTAGCTTTACATTAGTGGCGTGCCTGTTACACAATAAAACTAACATTTTATTAATAGTGGTGGCCTACTACGCATTAAATAATTTTGAGCAATAAAGGATTTGAACCTTTAACATTTTGTGTGTAAAACAAACGTTCTACCATTGAACTAATTCCTCTATTACGTTCTTGTTTTATAGTTATGATTATAGCTCCTACCATCGCTAATAATAGAATAAAACTAGCCATGAATAGTCACATGTTGTAAGAAGTATATAAGATATTACCTATTGTAGAGATATGACTAGTTTCAGCCATGTTTCCATCTCAACTATTACTAGTTACGAACATAACATTAGCTGTATTTATATCTATATTTTTACTTATATGAGTAATTATATCATTATATTTACTTGTTGGTAAATAATATATTATATTACTTAATTTATTGTTATAACTATTTATAATAGCTATAGAATAAGGTAATAATTGGAATAACGCATAATTTAATAATATTGTTATAAATAATGCTAAAGGAATACTATTTATATTGTTACTTTGTAATTCACTTGTTCTTATATTAATTAACATTAGAATGAACAAGAATAATATAGATACAGCTCCTATATAAACTATTAAGTAAGAAAAACCTATAAAAGTTAATCCAGATAATATTAAATAAACAGATATAGAAGCAAATAATCCTATTAATGATAATAATGATGCTATAGGGTTTTTATTTACTATAACTGCTATACCAAATAATAGTGCTATTACACTTAAAATATCTAAATATTCAATTGTATATCCACTAGATAGAATATCATAAATGGCAAATAATTGATTCATTATTTTATTTTGAATTTAACCTAATAATAGGAATAATGTGAAGAATATCGAATAATATATAGCTAATTTACTAATTTGCTAGGGTGTACCCTAATAAGTAAATCATGAATACGGATAGTCAGACTTGAACTGACACACGCCGAGTGGAAATCGGAAAGTCTACCATTAACCTATGTCCGTTTTTTATAGCCTTTTTATTTATATAAATTACGATTTGGCTATAAATTTTATTTTATTAAGATCCTCAATAGTACATAGATACGTATAAGAATAATCAAACTACGTCTACAAAGTGTCAGTATAATATTCCAGCTTCGTAACCAAGATGATGGTGATCTGTTAAATGGTATGCCATGATTCTTCATAATGCAACACCTATAAAGATAGTACCTATTATAACGTGGAATCCGTGGAAACCTGTTCCAAAGAAGAAACATGTTCCAAATACACCGTCACTTATTGTAAATGAAGAAACGCTATATTCTATTCCTTGGAATAAAGTAAATATTAAAGCTAATATTACTGTGAAGATAGTTCCGTATAAAGCTCCTGATCTGTCCCCTTTTATTAAACTATGGTGAGCAAAAGTAATTGTAGCACCACTAGATAATAATATAACTGTGTTTAATAAAGGTAATTCGAAAGGATTTACAGGTTCTATACCCATAGGTGGTCATTGAGCACCTAATTCAACTGTAGGTGTTAAAGCACTATGGAAGAATGCTCAGAATATTGCTAAGAAGAATAAAGCTTCAGATAATATGAATAATATTACTCCTAAGTTTAATCCTTTTTGAACAGCTAAAGTATGATTCCCTAAGAAAGTACCTTCTGATACTATATCTCTGAATCATAAAGCCATTGATGAGATTACTGTAAATAAGGCTATAAAGAAGAATATATAGCTATTATTGAAAAGATGCATAGATAATGCTCCATTTACAGTTAAGTTAAATAAAGATATACTTGTGTATAAAGGTCACGGTGAAGGTGACACTAAATGGAAAGGATGATCTTGAAAATTACTTCTAGTTAAAGTTGTCATTTATATCAATAAAAAAATATACAGCTTCATGCATTTATTTAAAAGCCCCTAAGATGAATCGAACATCTATTAACGCTATTAACAGTAGCGCGCTTTACCATTAAGCTATAGAGGCAATTCGGAAAAGAGGTGATTTGAACACCTAAATGTTAAAAACATAGCACGTAGCAAGTGCCTTACCCTACCAAATGGAAGACTTTTCCTATAACGAATTAGATCAGAATCGAACCGACATCTATTTCCGTGACAAGGAAATCCTTTACCTAATTAAGTTACTAATTCTAATAATATTCGCTCTATTTTACTAGAACAATAAATATATTATTTTTCGACCAAGTCGAGGCTTGTCCTCGTAATCTTTTAATAATTTATTATTAAAAAATAATAAATAGAGATACGCAGGGATATATATTATAAATTTACTTATCTTTAAGATAAGTGATTAGGAGACAAGAGATTCGAACTCTTAAAAGCAATAGCTATTGAGTTTACAGCTCAACCCTTCTTACCAATAAAGGAACCCTCCTTTATATAATATAAACCAATATATTATATAATTAAATTATTGTTAATATTAATCAATCCCGTGCAACTTCCACTACACGAACCGTATTTCGACTTAACACTAATTAGAGCCACACATACGAAGATTCTCAATAATAGAATATAAAACCTACGTGTTTTTTTTACTGATTACTAAGAAAGCAAACTTATTGCGCATGCTCTTTTCAGCATGTGACGAGTGGTTAGTACCAATCCAAGGTTAATTCACCGTGACATGGTGATTCACGATTACTAGTAATTACTTATTCATATAGTCGAATTTCAGACTATAATCCTTAAAATTTATATCCTGTTTTTTGAGATTAGCTTAAATTCACATTTTTGCATCTCTTTGTCCAGGCGTATGTGGCACGTCTATAGCCCACAATATCAAGGCCATGATGACTTGTCTTTGTCCCCTTTTTCTTTCCAAATTCCAGGATCAAATGCTTTATCGTAAAAATCAAAAAAATAAAGCCAGGGATTACGTTAATTACATGGAAACCACAGTTTCACAACATTAACTGAAAACAGCCGTGCAACTCCTGTAAAATATTCAAATTGTGGTAAGGTTTTTCGTGGATCATCGAATTAAACAACATACTTCACTACTGGTGTCAGAAACGGTCTAGTGATTTCAGTTCCTGCGTTGCCACATTACTCTTGAGGTGAAATGCTTACACTTTCATTTATAGACCAAATAATGTTTAATATCTAATTTAATATAATATTAAATCTTAATCTAACCTATGGCATTCATCATTTACTGCAAAGACTACTTGGGTATCTAATCCTGTTTGTGCTCTGTGCCTTCGTCCTTTAACGTCAGTTTTCACATAGAGGGCTGCCTTCGCCTTTACCGAGTCCCTTTGGTATCATAGAATTTCATCTCTCCTCCTCAAGTACTGCCCTCTTACATAAAACTCTAGTCAAGTACTAACATTTTAGAAGCTATATTGACCGTCTAGGTACCCTTTAAACCTAATTAAGATGAATAACACTAGTCTCTTACGTATTACCGCGACTGCTGGCACGCAATTAGTCAAGACACGATATATATACTGTCATTATCAATATATAAACAAAGCTTTATTCAATTTTAATACAATCCTATAGATCATATTCAAAGATATGATCAAAATAGGACTTGCCACTTCTCCAAGTTGCCAGTTCAGCCGTTAGGCCATTGACCAAAATTCCTCACTGCTGTACTAACTTGCATTGGGGTTTTTTCAGACCCAATGTGGTCGATCAACCTTTCAGCTTCGACTACGAGAGTTTTAGGCTAGTTAAGCCATCACCTTAACTACTACCTATCCCGAAGATATTTATTGTCCTCTTAAAGCGGGAATTTTTAGTCTCCCTTTATTTATTATGAAGGATCTACCTCCACTTTAAGGCCGGCGAAGAATATCCATATACTCACCTGTACACCACTTTTTAATTTAAAAATTAAAACGTTCGATTAGCATGTGTCAAGCACTTGGACAGCATTCAATCAGAGCCATCACCAAACTCAACTATTCATTTAATGTAAATTTCTTTACATCACTATAAGATCTAAAATTGTTGATAAATTTTATAATATAAGGATAGTAATAAACTATATAATGTTATATATTTTTTTTTAACTATTCTAATTTAAATTATAATTGTTCGCTATTTTTTTTCAATAATTAACTATTTTTCTTTAATTTCTATAATTATATTTTATAATTTTCATTCTTCCCTCAACATTTCTGCTATAAATGGATAGATTTTTATTGTTGATATAATTTTCCTTAATTACTATTTACTTTCACTTAATATTTATATATACTAAACGTTTATCTAGGCATAACTTTTGCTGCCTATCCTTTTGGGATTTAGGATGCAAAGCAAACCAGAAATATGTTTAATAATTTTTATTAATGTAAATCTAATCCGTCTTTTATGTAAGAACTAGATAACACTAAAAACACTGTCTAAGATGAATCGAACATCTGCTTCGTTTCTTTTATAACGTACTCTTCCATTAAGTTATAGACGTTTATATACATTTAAAGGTATAAATGTATAAAAAAGTATAATTTAAGTCCAATTCTGGTTGTCTTTATTTTACCTTTAATAACTGTTATGTTTACGGCTACTGTGTAAGTAGTATTTATATTATAACATTAAACTACGATACTTAGATCGCAGATAATAAAATATTTATAATATTAATGTAAATCTAATCCGTCTTTTATGTAAGAACTAGATAATACAACGAAAACTTGAGCTTGGATGAATGCTATAGCAAATTCTAATCCTGAGAAGGCTATAATAAACACTAAAGGTAATAAACCTAAAACGAAGAATATAATTCCTGAATTCATTATATTGTAAACGAAACCGCTTAAAATACTTAATAGCATGTGTCCAGCTGTTATATTAGCTGCTAATCTAAGACCTAATGAAACGTTTCTTGCTAAGTAAGAAATTAATTCAATAGTAACTAATAGAGGTAAAAGAGCTAAAGGACATCCGGCTGGTACTAATAATGAAAAGAATTTTAATCCGTGTTTTTGGAATCCTAAGATTGTTGCCCCTAATACTATTGTGAAACTAAGAGCAAATGTTAAGGCAAAGTGACCTGTAGATGCAAAGCTATAAGGTATCATTCCAATTAAATTATTTATTAATATAAATACAAATAGAGTGTAAATAAATGGGAAGTAGATTTGTCCACTTCTAGCGTTTATTTGATTTGTAACTATATTATGTATTGTTACGTATAAAGATTCTTGAGCTATAGATCAGTTATTACTAACTAATTTGTTATAGTTTGTAGCTACTAAGCTTAAGATTATTGTTATTAAGGCTCCTATGATTAAGTAGAATCCTATATTTGTTAAAGATAAGTGTAAATTACCACCTAAAACTTCTAAGTTTAATATGTCTCTTATTTCGAATTGATCTAAGGGACTTCTTATTTCTGTAAATAAATTTTGATTTAAAAACATTTAGTAGTATATGTTACTACTATTATATATATCTCTTTAAATAACTGAATATCTGCAAATAAGAATAAATAATATATTCTTTTACATAAAAAATTTATCCTTGCGACCGAGTCTTCTTAAAAAAAATAGTTATCTTTTTTTTATGAGTAGTACTCAGTGTTAGGTTAATAAATATAATTAAATAATTATATTATATTTTATTAATAAACATACGTGATAAAAATAAACGTACTATTCTTGGTAATATGTATTTAGATAGTATGAATAATAGTATTACTATTATTGAAAATGCAAATACTATTTCGTTCATATAATAAAAAGGTGTTAATTGTGGCATATTTATCTTTCTTTATTATTATGTAATACGTGTTTTTTATTTAAAATAATAACCGTAATTTAGTAAAATCATGTAATTTATATCATACACTATATATTAAACTATTCATAGAATAATCTAACGCGTTAAAAATTAAAAATGGATAACTTGCTAAGCTCCGCCTACACAAAAATTAATAAATTTCATCCATTTATAGAGCTAGCTTTAGCTTGCGCAGCATACCCACAAATTCCATCTAAGATGAGTTGAACATCTACTTCGTTTTTTTTATAACGTACTCTTCCATTAAGTTATAGACGTTTATAGACATCATAAATGTCTATAATTATTACTAAGCATTCTAATTAAATTATTTTAGTATTAATTACTATACACTTAGATACTTTTGAGCTATATAATTGTATAACCTTGTAAAGATACAATTAACATATTATATACTGTAAAGTACATTAGTCATAGGATAATGTAATACGTCTAATATTAAACTAGGGTATATACCGAATATTATAGTGAAAACAACTAATATAAATAATATTAAGAATTCTCTTTTATTTACATCAAATACACTTTCTTCTAAGAATCTAGTAAATGAACCACCGAATGATACACGATTAAATAGATAAACTGAATAAGCTGCAGAGAATACTATAGAAGAACAAGCAAATACTCCTAATACTGGTAATCTTTCAACAATGCTATATAATGACATAAACTCTCCTATGAAATTTAAAGTTAATGGTGTTCCACAATTACCTAAAGTTAATATAAAGAATAGTATTCCTAATATAGGCATTAATTGTGCCATACCTCTGTAGAAATAGATAGATCTAGTACCAGTTCTATCGTATAATACACCTCCTGCGCAAATAAATAAACCACTAGAAACAAATCCGTGAGCTAAACCTAATACTATAGCACCTTCTAGACCTTGGATAGTATTACTAAATACTCCTATTAAATAAACAGCAGCATGACATACAGAACTATATGCTATTAATTCTTTTACATCAGTTGTTCTTATTGTACTAAAACTAGCATATATTATTGTTATAACAGCTATAGTATAAATTATAAAAGTATAATCTAAACAAGCTTTAGGTAACATAGGTAACATTAATCTAAATATACCATATAGACTTAATTTTAATACAATAGCGGCTAAAACTATACTTCCACCTAAAGGTGATTCAACGTGAGCCTTTAATAATCAACCATTTAAAAATATTGTAGGTGTTTTTACAGCAAAAGCTATAAATATACCTAAAAATAAGAATACTTGAGTTTTATATTCAAAATTTAGTTTAAATAATGTATCAAAGTCTGTACTTCCCATAGTAGATGAAGTACTTAAAATAGATAATAATAAGAATAATGATCCTCACAATGTATATAAGAAGATATAATAACTAGCACTTACTTTGTTATCTGAACCAAAGATACCTATTAATATAAATAAAGGAGGTAATATACTTTCGAAGAATATATAGAATATCATTATATCTAATGCTAAGAATACAGCTAATAACAATGTTTCTAATAATAACATTATTATTAAATAAGATTTAACATTTTCTTTTATAGAATCTCAATTAGATAATAATGCTATAGGCATTATCATTGTTGTTAATAATACAAAATATATTGATATACCGTCTACACCTAGATAAATATCAAAAGATTGTAGACTATAATGCTCTTGTACAAATTGAAATTGATTAGTACTACTATTAAATAATGTAAATATAATTAAAGATATAATTAAATTTATTACACTAGTAACTAATGCTATAGTTTTTGTATAAACTACTGAGCTTTTTTTGTATGAGTCTATACTAGAAACTATAATTGTACCAATTACAGGCACAGTTAATAATGAAGATAATAACATCTTGTATAAGATATTATTTTAAACTTTAAATTATAAAATGACGCCTATGGACATGCGTTTCATGGCTAGAATGATATAAACCCTATATATAATAGGATTAAACGTGAACTTAACTTTCTAAATTCTAAATTTTAGAATAATCATACTTAGAATAAGCTTATGTTTATGAAGAAGATACCAAACATGTATAATAATGATGGTATTAATATTATGAATGCGAATAAAATAGGTAATAATACAGTTCAACAGAAAGACATTAACTGATCAAATCTAATTCTTGGAAATGAGGCTCTCACTCAAATGAAAATAAATACCATTATTGAACTTTTTATACCTAAAGTTAAACTAGATAATAGTCCATCTACAGAAGAACTAGTTAATAATTCTCTCAATGCAAAATATTCTGATGATACTATTCATTCTATATTAAATACATTAGCATAAAGATAATTTAATAAATCGAATCAATAAATATAATCGAATTGTAATAAATAACCACCTAAGAATAAAATACTTGTTAAGATACACATTAATAAAATACTTGAATATTCAGCTAAGAAGAAGAATACAAATATAACTGCTGCGTGTTCTGTCATAAATCCACTAACTAACTCAGATTCAGCTTCGGCTAAATCAAATGGAGCTCTATTAGTTTCTGCTACAGAACCTATAAAGAATATTATTAAAATACAGAATAATGGTAAAGCTAATCATACTATTTTTTGGAATTGAACATTTATGTTTAAATTTAAACTATTTGTTATCATTACAATAATTAATAATACAGAACTTAAAACTAATTCGTAACTAATTAATTGAGCTGTACTTCTTAAAGATCCTAAGAAAGCGTATTTACTATTAGCACTTCATCCGGCTAATAATATACCGTAAGTGGCTAAAGATGATACTGCTAACATAAATAATATACCTAATTCCATATCACCTATAGATAATCCTGGTCCGTATGGAATAACAGCATAACCTAATAAAGCAAATATTAATGTTATAACTGGTCCTAAAAAGAATAAAATTATATTAGCTTGTGTAGGTGCTACATATTCTTTTAGTATTAATTTTAAAGCATCTGCAAAAGCTTGAAGAAGTCCATAATAACCTACAGCATTTGGACCTAGTCTTCTTTGCATGCTAGCCATAGTTTTTCTTTCTGCTACTGTTACATAAGCTACTGCTAATAATGCAGGTAGTAGTAATAATAAATTTTCAATAAGTGAAATAACTGTTATTGGTAGTTTCATTTCATTATTAATTTTACTTATTCTATTAACAATGTTCCCATTTTAATCATAAAAAGTTAATAATACTTTAATGTTAAAAACAAAGATTAAAAACGTTAAATCTTAAGCCCTATGGAACTATAAATTGATTAACTTTGTCTAGTATATGTGAAGTATATTTAGGATTTTGTTCCTTACTTCTTATTTATAATTTTAAATAAATTGTATAAAGGAGGGCGTCCTACTATTTCATAAGGAGTTATGCCTCAAATTATATTAGTATTAAACTTTATACTTATAGATGCAAAAATAGCCAGAAATATGTGCTTCTGTAATCCCTTTTAATGCATGCGTAGCAGTGGCTCCGCCAACAAAATTCTATTTTTATAAAATAAAATTTAAGGATAGAAGTATATAATTAATAGACTATTTATTATTAGGGAATTTAGTTTCATCTTAGACTCGAACTAAGATACAGATATTAGAAGTATCATGCTCTGCCATTGAGCTAATGAAACTTGAAATACCTTATTTATAATTATAGTAATAGGCTATCCTTTGGATACGACTACATATAATATACAAAAAGGATATTTCGGTTATAGCAATAAAACTATCTTTAAAAATTATCTATTATTATAGTTATAATAATTAACTTTGTAAAGGTAAACTCACAAATGCGTGAGGTTTAGGTGGGCTTGATAATCCTCATTCTAAACTACTATAACTTCTATTTAAGTTAGCTTGTAAGATATCTGTATAGAATCCAGGAGTTAATCAAGGGTTTCTGCTTGCTACTTTACCATCTACTAATTGTTTGTAGATAATATATAAGAATAATCAAGCGGCTACTACACTTACTATAGATCCTCAACTACTAATTAAATTTCATCCTGCAAAAGCATCAGGGTAATCGCTTATTCTTCTAGGCATTCCTTGTAATCCTAAGAAATGTTGAGGGAAGAATGTAGCGTTAACTCCAATGAATAATAATCAGAATTGTACTTTAGCTAGATTTAAATCGTAGTTGAAACCTAACATTTTTGGTGATCAGAAGTATCATCCAGCAAACATTGCAAATACAGCACCCATACTTAAAACGTAATGGAAATGAGCTACAACGTAGTAAGTATCGTGGAATGCGATATCTAATGAAGCGTTAGCTAATACAACACCACTTAATCCTCCGATTGTGAATAAGAACACGAATCCTAATGAGAATAACATTACTGGTGTCATTTTTATAGATCCTCCGTAGCAAGTAGCTAATCATGAGAATATTTTAATTCCTGTAGGCACTGCAATAATTAATGTAGCGGCTGTGAAGTAAGCTCTTGTATCTACATCTAGTCCAACAGTGTACATATGATGACTTCATACTATAAATCCTAATATTCCAATAGACATCATAGCGTAAACCATACCGATATAACCGAATATAGGTTTATTTGAGCTAGATGATATTGTTGTACTAATTATACCGAAACCAGGCACGATTAAAATATAAACTTCAGGGTGTCCGAAGAATCAGAATAAGTGTTGGAATAATATAGGGTCACCTCCACCAGCTACTTCAAAGAATGAAGTGTTAAAGTTTCTATCTGTTAAAACCATAGTTATACCACCAGCTAAAACAGGTAATGAACATAGTAATAACACTGCTGTTATTGCTACAGCTCATCCAAATAAGGCTAATTTGTGTAATTTTATTCCAGGTGTTCTCATATTAGCTACAGTAGTTATGAAGTTTATTGATCCTAATAAACTACTTACCCCTGATAAGTGTAAAGCAAAAATTGCAAGATCTACACTAGGTCCACTGTGACTTTGTATTCCGGCTAAAGGAGGGTAAAGTGTTCATCCTGTACCTACTCCACCTTCTATAACTGCAGAGAATATTAATAATAATAAACTTGGTGGTAATAATCAGAAACTGATATTATTCAATCTAGGGAATGCCATATCAGGTCCTCCTATCATTAAAGGCATTAAGAAATTACCGAATCCTCCTATTAAGGCTGGCATAACCATAAAGAATATCATTAAAATAGCGTGAGCTGTTATAATACTATTATATAATTGGTTATTGGCAATAAATTGAACACCAGGTCCACTAAGTTCTAATCTTATTAATACTGAAAAGGCTGTTCCTAATAATCCTGAAAATAAGGCAAATATTAAGTATAAAGTACCTATATCTTTAGCATTAGTAGAGTTAAATCATCTTTCAATGTTCATAGACATTTGAGATCTTAAATTTAGGTTTAAGGTACCTTCTTCTTTTTGAAATCTCAAAATTTTGAAATAATAGAGTATTGGTATTTAAATGACATTATTAGCTAAAAATTATTAATTAATAAACTTAATTAATTTTTGTATATATAAATGCTAATAATTAAATGAGAACGAGGCGCTAAATTTATTAAGGCTAGGTACGAACAAGTCGCATCTAGCACTACGCTTTATATTTATTGTTCCATTTAAATTTTGATGAATTTTTCTTTATTGTAGAATTGTTTTTATTAAATTGTGCTCTACTTAAAAAAAAATTCTATTTATACTCCGCCTTAATACTTTAAACTAAATATTTATATTATTTGATTTTATATAATATATATAATAAAATAATAATTTTGCTTTTATTATATACAAATATATATTCTATATGTTTTATATAGTAAATTATTTATGAATTTCAGTATTAGTTAATTGTTTTCATAATTAAGGTACTACATTTGTAGTAAGATTATGGAGGAATTGAACCTCAGACTATTGATTTGCAATCAAAGTGTAAATCCGTTTACAGCATAATCTTTTTATAGTAACCAATTGATTACTATAAATTGTAAACTATAAATTATTATTAATTATTTAGCTTTATTGTTAGTTTGATATAAATCAACAAGTGTGTTTTCTATTATACTAGTAACAGGCATTATTACTAAGAAATGTGCGAAATACAATGCTGTACTTATTTGTCCTAATTCTATAAATGGACTTTCAACGTGTTTAGCTCCTAATTGTTGTAATATTAAGAAATTTATAACGAATAGATAGAACATTACTTTGCTTAAAGGTCTGAATTGTAAACCTTTAGTGTTACCTAAATCTGAATAAGGTAATACTAATATTATTAATAGAGAAGCAAACATGGCTACAACTCCTAATAATTTGTTAGGGATAGATCTTAATATAGCATAGAAAGGTAATAAGTATCACTCAGGTACTATAGCAGCCGGAGTTTGCATTGGGTTAGCCATTACGTAATTTTCACTGTCTCCTAATACATTAGGCATAAAGAATACGAATAAGCTTAAACCAAAGAAGAAGATAAATATAGTAACTAAATCTTTGAATAAGAAATATGGAGCGAATGGCATTCTATCGTAATAACCAGGTACTCCTAAAGGATTACTTGCTCCAGCTGTATCATGAACAGCTATAAGATGCATTAAAGCTAAAGCAGCTAATACAAAAGGTAACACAAAGTGTAAAGCAAAGAATCTGTTTAAAGTAGCGTTATTAACAGAGAAACCTCCTCAAATAAATTCAACTACGTCTTGTCCTATTCATGGTATAGCACTAATTAAATTAGTAATAACTGTAGCTCCTCATAATGACATTTGACCGTAAGGTAATACGTAACCTAAGAAACCTATTCCCATCATCATTATAAGTATTATTGTTCCTAACACTCAAGCTAATGTTCTAGGTGCTCTGTATGATGCGTAGTATAAACCTCTACCTATGTGTAAGTACACTAAGAAGAAGAAAGCTGAAGCTGTATTACTGTGTAAGTAACGAATTAATCATCCATTGTTTACATCACGCATGATGTGTTCTATAGAATTGAAGGCTTCTGCTACACTAGGGTTATAGTGCATAGCTAAAGTTACTCCTGTAACTATTTGTATAACTAAACAAACTCCTAATAATGAACCAAAGTTTCATAAGTAACTTATATTACTTGGTTGTGAATGGTCAATCACGTACATGTTAACCAATTTTAATAAAGGGTGACTTTTTAATATTCTCATTTTAATTTTAATAATGATTTTTAATATTTATTAATACTTATATCTAAAAATAAATTATGTGCGTGCTGATCCAAAGGATATGCAGCAACTAAAGATTTATTTAATGTATTATTACATACAATATATATACGTATTTTAAAAATTATATATTTAATATATTAAATATATATACTGCATAAGATGCAAATGGTTATTTGGTTATAAGGATGCTGCTTATAGTAGCAAGAAATAAAAAGAATAATAAAAATTAATTATTACTATTTACATTTTTATTTGTAATATTATCCATATTAGTTTCACTATCTACTACAATTTTAGATTTTTTATTTTCTTCATTTGTACTAGATAATTGATCATCTTCTACAATTGATCTTTTATTATCAGATGAACCTATATCATTTGGATTTTCATCTAAAGAAAATTTATTTAAAGCTTCATTTATAGCTAACATTTCTTTTGCATCTTGTTCTCTAGATTCTGCTATAATTGAGTGTAAAGAGTTTTCAGGTAAAACCTT
>ANCB02000431.1:0-30962 GCA_000331835.2 Trichoderma hamatum GD12 | reverse complement strand
TATATATATATAAGCCTGGTTTCTGGTTCTTATGCAAAGAAGAGAAGGGTAAAACGCAGCCGGTCAGAAGGATTCAGCAATCCTTCTTATTTCTTTGAACATTCATGAAGCTTCTAGATGATGCAGACGATTCAATAAGATCGGGCCGCATTTTCTCCATCTCCTTTTTTTGCTGCTCCTTTGTTGTTTCGGGGTGATATATAATAATCATTTGCAAAAGAGAAAAAGATCCAGAGCATATAAATCAGGAGCGCTGCAGTAGGATAAAGCGCCATCAAAGAAAGAAAATGTTCTTTCGCAGCGGCTTCTAGAAGCTTGAAGATGAATGGCTTGACCGACGAGGTTTCTTCTTTACCTATTTGGTGGTGACTTATGTTGATTTTACTACATTGACTATCGGTAACCATGCGCTGTGCTTTACGTTCATTGTTCTCGACAAAATATGTTTCATTGACTGTGGTTGAGCGAGACAAACAGATTTCTAGCATCATTATTTGGTGGATTATAAAAAAAAACACAAAGAGAAGGAGAAGAACGCGATGGGTAGGGCGGACTAGTGGCTCTTTTTATGCGCTTTTCAAACAGCATCTTCCTATAAATAGAACCTAACAGGAGGCAGCCGAAGAAGTTCATCACCTAACAATTGAACAAAGAAAAGGGAAGAG
Organism: Trichoderma hamatum GD12; assembly: GCA_000331835.2. NCBI lineage: Eukaryota > Fungi > Ascomycota > Sordariomycetes > Hypocreales > Hypocreaceae > Trichoderma > Trichoderma hamatum. The sequence goes on along the minus strand of ANCB02000431.1, from coordinate 30,297 downwards.
AGATTCTTTGCGGGGGGACGTATAACCGGCCTAAACCGTGTTATGTCGTTCATTTTGACGTTACCCGCCGTTAGGAGGCCTATTTATATCATCGGGTTCCTTGCGTATAGGAAATCGTCCAATGAGATCAAAGGTACGAACACGTTGAGTTTTCTTCTTCTGCCTATTCTATTAATATCGCTGTGAAGATGGCATGTTGCATGTTTGTAGCCTGCCGACGATGGCGATTTTTAAGGTCACGCTTGTTCATCGGGGTGGGAAGTTTAGTGACAGCTGAAGCTTAATAAATGAACTAATTACTTACCTTATGTTAAGCTTGTTCATCGTTCCTGTGAGTATGCTGTTTAAATTGTGGGCATGAATTGTTGCACGTTAGTTTGACGGAACGTGTGGGTGTCTCTGCGCTTTATTTAGAACTTGACGATGACGTACTCTTATGGCCATGAAATCAAGAATCTACAAAGTCGACAGCGTACAGAGTGATATTACGGTATATATTTACCACTCACTATTTGTATTATCTAGGTACTTCGATCACTTGTGTATACGTAGGTACACTCATACTTCACACATCCCAGAGCAAGCCGCCTGATTCATCACGTCGAGCACGCTGCGAGAAGGGCTGCAAGATACGATATGTGTACAGACAGGGTAAGTAATTTACGAGATTCGCTGAGACATAAGCGAAGCGATGTGGTGATACTATCAGGAAGAGGCAATATTGTATCGTATTTATCTATGCTGCTGACCATCCAATTCAGTTATATGGGCTTCTTTTAAGAATTCACAGGCGGTTGTGCACTGTCCACACTCGTCCACAATCACCTATTATTGTCGGCTTATTGCTTTGAAAGATATGATGTAATTCATTACCTTTTGTATACACCTGGGCAGTACCAGTGCCTCTTCTCACTAGCCACATGAGTTACACTATGGGCTCATCAGGCCTCGTAAGTGAGATATATAACAAAAGAGGGACTCCCATTTTGTCTTTAACTGTAACAGCACGAAGCAATATGAGAAACAAACCTAGCAGCTTTCTTAGAATGGTAAGGTTTTTGTTTTAAAGGAAAAGAAGGGCAACTCGTTGAAAGGGTTCGGCGACCCTTTTTATGCTTTTCAAATTGTACTTTCCTATATGTAGTAATTGATTACGCGGCAGAGGAATTCGTTTCCTAACAATAGGAGTAAATCTAGGACCGAATAGGTGGGAAAGAATGAAATTCTTCGCGAGAGATAGAGGGCAAAGCCGGGCTAAATTCCGTTTAATGTCATTCATGTCAACGCTACGCGCTGTTAGTAGTAATTTGTTACTGAAGAAATAAGCCTGGGGGACCCCATGCGATTTATGTCAGCGGGTAATTTGCGTATAGAGAATCGTCTAATAGGATCAAAATATGCGAAAATGTCAAGTCTTGTCCTGTCCTCCCTCCTCTTTCTTCTGCTTTTTCTGCTAGTGTCGTGAAGATGGTAAATTTCTTGTTCGCATATCGCATACGGGTGCAGGTTAGCTTTGTCACGACGGAGATTGTTTAACGCGACGCTTCTTGCTGAATAAAGGTGAGTTCAGCTGCGGCTAGAGCCTATAAATGAATTAAATTTATTAAGCTTATCCATCTTCCGTGAAATCATGACGATAAAATTGCGGGCATGACAATGAAATGCTGCGTGCCATGTTGATAGACACTTGGATGCTTTTCTGTAACTTGTGTCGTCAACGCAAGGCCTGTACTCTTTATTTAGAACCTAGCGATGATGCAACAGCATAAAACATTATGAGAAACAAGCCCAAGAGCCTTCTAAAAGTGGTAGCGTCATCTGTGACAGCATCACCCGTCATTGAAGAGAAAAAAAAAAGCAGCTTCTAACAGTAGCAACGGTGGAGAGAGACGGAGGGCCCGTATATGGCCCGTGTCAGTTTTGACTCGAGACGCCGTTCTAAAAACGGTGTCACGGCGGCCCCGGTAGTGGGCGTGAATCAAGTAAATCGGTCATGCCATGTGTCTTTTATTCATTTGCTTCTATTTTATTTTTCTGGAAAAGGAAAGGAAGATTTGAGAAGCAGCACCTGCACACAAGAACTGGTGTGGCGTTGCGGACAAGTCTAGAACCACAAGGACCTTCGAGAAGGAAGACACCAAGTGCTCATAGGCATATGATAATATGATTAGCAGAAGAGATAGGCTGAGAATAAAATTATTGCATAAAAGTAGGGTGGCAACCACAAACAGGATGTAACGCAAACTGGTGTTCGCAGTTACACCACGGTAATCGCCGCGAGCCCAAGTTTGAAGAGGAAACCTGTAAAAATAGAACCAGAATGGCACGATGGGCGAATAGGTACTTAGCCAGCGCGTAATTTCCGATACTCGCGTGTATTCAGCTGCGCTTCCAACAATTCCTCATGATGGCCGTATCGCTCAGCCGCAAAATATCGTATCCGGCTGGCTCATTTACAAAATCTCACCACTCGATAATTACACATTGCTGTTGGTCCCCAAAAAGCCCATCGCTTCGGATAACGCAGGACTTGGCAATCTGCGCCTCATCGCTTTGGGTATTTTGGTTTACTACTAGGTATTCCTATGCTGGGTCATTGAAAGACAAGGCCATTATCTAAAATGAGCCAATGGCAGCATTGCCGTGCGTACCCAGCAGACAAGGGACAATGCGACCAGGGTGATTTAATATTGAGCAGGCCCTTTATCCATTTTCCCGATCTGCGCATGAAGGATGAAACAGCTCCTGAAACAAGCAGCATTAATTGGCCATGCCTGATGTGGGATAGTCTGTGCACGCCATGGATTAAGCATGTCAGATGAGACGCCGTGATCCTTCTTCACCTTGTCGTCTCGCCTCTCTTTCTCGTTTGGCTTCTGACACGGCAGTATTACCGAGAACTGCTAATGCCACTGCTAGGGCTGGGACTAGAAACGGGCTCGGCAGTGGGATAACGGGTTGAATGCCGGCTTTGGAGATGGCGGTGAAGACCGGACGAGACTGAGACGGCACTGAGACGCGAGTATGAAGTACGGTCGTCGGCTCTCGTAGAGTAGACTGTTTTGCCATTGATTCTGTAGTGACGGCAGTTGAAGAACAAAGCAACACTGCCAGCTCAGACAAGCATCGATGCATGTTACAACCGATATGCACGAGCTGAGCAGCGTGGCCATCAGCTTACCATTCTAGAAAGGAAAAGTCACCGTGCACTGCTCAACATGTCCGATGCCCTCGTCCAGGCTCGTCCACGTAAGCCACATTGCCATGTGTCGTCGTGTAAAGCTCCGAGCCAAGGCCTGGGGGGTGTCCTCTCTTCACCGTCTTCTTTGCGAGATAGGGCTGGTCGGCTAGGGTTTGACTCTCTCTTATTCTTTTCGTCTAGCCGACTAAAACGCCCGTTAATACAGTAATTGGATACGAACGAATCGTACTGGCTAGACTGGGCAATGCGCATGAAAGGTCGGTCTTACCCGGTGCCCTGCAGACGTGATAGCTTGGCAATGCTTTTCATCCTGCCCCAAGAATAGAAAATGATGAATTGAAAAAGCTCACCGGTGCGGGGGAGAGGGCCAAACGCTTTCAAGCGGCGTATCCAGTCAGCCGCACTTGGTTTGCATGAATCAGGCGGAGAATTGTCATCTCCTTGTGTGTGTAATGCTGGTTCTCTGCCATTGTGGGTGGGGCAGGCAGGCCACAGATCCGGCTTGTCACCACGTGTGTGACTCCATGGGCGTCGAGAAGAGCCTTTCTCTTCTTGTCCAAATGACATATTCCTCGTGTGCTCTGTTAGCCGTGAAGTAGAGCTGAGCCGTTGCGGTACAAGGGCTCAGCCGTCAGTCGTTCGGTTTGCTTAGCGTCGGTGGTCCGAGACAGAGGAACCACACATCACCCCAGCTTTTCTGCTTTCTTTGGGATTTGCCGCGAGAAGCTTGGGAACATGGGATTGAGAAATTGAGCAGTCAGTTCCTGATTCCTGGGGCCCGCAGCAGGATTCTTGGATTCAGCGCTGTCCATGCTGCTGTCCATGCTGCTGTCCATGCTGCTGTCCTGCTTTGCTGGCGCCACTTGCAGACCGGCACGAGCGCATTGCGGCCCAAGAGACAGAACAAGGCCACGGCCCCTGGGCTCAAATTATCGCTGTTTTGACCGGGCTTCAGCCTCGTCAACGTCGTATCGGTGGCATCGACTTCCACGCGAGGCATACCGAAATCGTCTAGCAACGGCAGCATTGCCCGTGACTTATTAGGAATCTGGGTGATGGTGCTAGTACGAATACCGCTGGTGCAGGTAGCCATGTAGTATCAGACAATGCGGCTGAACAATCCATGCTTCATAGACATTGATTGCTCCCCAGCTGATCAGCAGAGATTGGCATCAGCTTCATGGGGAATTTCGCAGCGTTGCGTCAGCAGCGGTGATCTGATCTGATCTGGCGCTGCAGAATACACGTCTAATGTCGAATCAACAAAGCCACAATCAACTCGAAGCTGCCCCATTGTATGGACGACGCACCGCATCTTGCGCCACAGCCCCGCGGCGCCACTTTGGGCCTCTCCATCATTCTATCCACTCTATTTCCGCCTCCACCAATCATGAGCTCGCATTCTCCTCCAGCCTGTCATCCTTTTTCTTCACGCTTGAAACTACCGCCTGTTCCCAAGCCTCCCCCTGGCAATTGACATGCTCTGATCTGCCTGCTGAAACAGCTCGACGCATCAAAAAAGGGGGGCGTGCGACTTCTCCAGGGGGCCCCGTTTGCAAATTCTCTCTCGCTCTCGCCGACGATTCTACCCTCTTCAGTCTCTCGATCCGAGCGTCCCTTGTGTCAATCGCGCGCGAACCCCATTGCCGCCTAACCAGCGCTGAATTCAACAGAGGCTTCAGAGCTCAATCGTCTCATACCCTTGCTGCCCTGCTCCGCTTCTTCTAGAAACGCGCTGCCCGAGAGCCAGTCGACGGCATAAACCACAGCCCACACGCCCCCTCCCTCACACATCTTCGGCTCTCACCTGACAGGACTGGGCAGTTATTTCTTCCTGCACACCTCGCATTGACTGCTGGCTGGAGCTTGCAACTACAACTACACCACAACACCACTTTTCTATCCATCTATATAACTACCCTCGGCCTCCCGCTCGTGAGACGAGCCCTTCTAGCCCAGCATGACCACTGAAGCCCAAGACGAATTCGACAAGCTTGTCGCTAACAACGCCCACCGTGAAACCGTCCACCCTGAAGATCGTGACGACGCCGACTCCCAACACGGATCTGATCTCTCTGAAGAAGAACAATACCGCAACGCTAGAATCGAAGAGGCCATGAGAATGCCTACCGCCGCTACAGAGTTTAAGCTGCCCCCCGTGTCTTTTGACAACGGCCGCTCTACCGGTGTTAAAGGCGTCATTGCCGACGCCAGAAGCTATGAATCTGCTCGCAAGACAAAGTGGAGAGCGAGAGCGCAGTCTGTCCGCAAGAGCGTCTTTGGCTCCCCACGCAGCAACAAGAGCGAGAGCGAGAATGAAGAGGCCATTTTCAGTGGCGGTGATGACGAAGAGGAGGAAGAGTTCCTGAGCATGTGGCGGGAAGCGCGGAGGCAAGAGCTTGAGAATGAATCCGGACAATCCGTCCGGACCAGACGGACAAGCCCCAGCACCCGCATCTACGGCCGCATGGACGAGGTGGATGCCCTAGGCTATCTGGACGCCATTGAGAAGGTGAACAGAGATACCACTGTTGTTGTCTTTGTGTATGATCACGAGGTAAGAGCCCTTTCTACCCAATGCTTTGCCCAAACTGTATACTAACATTGCCTGTCTAGAGCGAAGTCTCATCAGCAATCGAATCAGTGCTGGTACCCTTGGTCAAGGCAAACCCATCAGTTCATTTCGTCAAGGTCCACTACGAGGATATTGAATTCGACAATGCTGCGGTGCCTGCCATCCTGGCCTACCGAAACCAGGGCGACCTGTTTGCCAACCTCACTGGCATTATCGAGATGATGCCAGATGACGAGCACTTTGGCCCCGAGTCCCTGCAAAAGGTGCTCAAGAAGCACGCCGTGCTATCATAAAAAGAAATTTGCACTCAAAATATTTGCTCTCTCTATAAATCGCTTGCACCTCGCTTCCTCCTCTTCCTCTGTACACCTCATTAATCAGATGGCCTTGCTTCGGGTTTGACAAAGCACCGTCTGTTATCTCAGCATCCTTGGAACTGGCAGCCGCCGCTGCCGGCAACAATATCCGTGCTACAACATTTTTTTGTGAAGATACCCCACTTCTTCGACTTCTCTCTTGGCTACTGGGATTACGGACTTGAGGTGGGATTTTTCCCCTCAACCCTTGGTGTTTTTTTGGCCTGGATTCAACCCCCCTCGCCCAACACATGACCTAATCCCTGTACCTGGAGCGCCTGCTGCCTGGTCTGCATTTCGGCTTTATTTTTGCTTTCTTTCTTATCATTCATACGGAGTTTGTGGAGATTGGGGGAAGGGGATATACAAAAGTATTACTACTACTACTGCTAGATGGGAAGCGACACGCGTATAATGTCGGAATGTCGGAACGTTTCTCTTTTTACGTTCCCTTTATTGTTTATCATGGTTAGGATACATGACCGGACGGTGTTTTTTTATGACAGATTTTTATTTGTGATCAGGGTAGCCTAGGGCTGGGTGTGTATAAGTGCCGAGCGATATCGGCTACAATATGAAACATATTCTACATCAAGATTTTATTTCCGATGGTGCTGTGATTTAACGTTGCATCTGAGTTTAATTGTTTGTGATGCCATCATTACGCCTTGTCGTTCGGTTCAGCCTTTCTTCCTGGGAGCCTGAATTCTTTTACCGTTCAAGCACGTACTCGAAATTGGCCTTCATAGGGTCATGGGATATATCTTTATATGTACATACACACAGCTATGCTGATTTTCACCAGTATATCCTATTTTTCGCCGGCCAATATCTCTATAGGGTAACGAATGGAGTATCGTTCGCTTGGTTGGATCTTAGTAGTGATACTTATGGAGCTACATACACAAGCTACCAGTACTACAGAGCAGAAATCTCAAGCCCCCGCGATCATAGCTTTAAAGTTTATAATATAGTAAACAGATCGATAGTCTCCCCCAGATGTTGGGCAATTATTTTTGCTACGTTTAACTAATTTCAAACTCTAATTTCTTGTATATAAAGACATCTCCGCTCGACACGATAAATGAAAGTATTCTGCCTCAACTTCCCATTTTGTTCCTCATCGGCCAATCGTATTCAATTCGACAACGATCTGCTACTATTGTTTGTTATCGGCTTCCTCTTATTCAGACTTATTGGCCATCAGCTACTCTAAAACGAGACACAATGCTTAGAGAAATCGATAAATATGGGTTTTACCGGAGCTGGTTTGTCCCTGGTGGGCCATTTAATTGGCAGGTAATGGACTGGGACCGACGGCGGATGATTGCTCTCATCACAGACACCGATTATCAAGAAGATCCAGACCTAGTTAGTGCACATTTTAGAAGTCACATCAGGACTCTCCCACTTGACACTTATCTGATCCACTTATCAAAGAGTGGTGATCTTCTTCAAGTTTCTACGGATCCAAAAGACGATCCTTGGGTCATTATCTGGCGACCTGAGGTGGAGGATCTTCAGCTTCGGAAGCCTCTTGGCATTGAAACCGTAATTCGAACCGAATTACGTGAAATATCTCGCATGAGCTGGGGCGTTGACCTTGCTTCATACGGCACTAGAGAAGAAAAGAGAGTCGTCTTCAAGTATGCGCTCATATTTCAGGATTCTTATCGATTCTGGGCAGAGTTAAATATTTGGATCCGGCTTCCTCACCATCCGAATATTGTTCCAATTGATAAAATCGTACTGGATGAGATATATGGCCAGATTGTTGGCTTTACAACCCCCTATATATCTGGTGGCTCGCTCGAGGACAATCTGTCACGAGGGTTTAAGCTCAAGTGGCTGAAGCAGCTCATTCAAGTGGTAGATGACATGAACCTCAAATACGGAATAGTCCATGATAATATCATTCCTCGCCATCTTCTTATTGACGCCGAAACGGATGATTTGCTACTAATAAACTTCAATTTCGCTCGCCAGATAGCTGGCCCTGTGTATCTACTTATTTTCGACATCTCAGGCCAAGAAATGGCACTGGTCATATTGGCAGTTTACAGCATAATAACCGGCGACAAGAGCTTTCAAAATACCCATTACACCGATAAAATCTCGAATGCCGCTGCCGTTACAGAGCTTGAAGAGTGGGTGCCAGCTCCAGGCATGGCACTTGATCACCCAGTCTCGGTCTACCGGTCAGTCCTTGAGGAATGGACGAGACGAAGAAGGGCCATTCACACAGAAGCTCGCGAATGCATCAAATGGCCGGAATATCCATATAAACCAACTGTATGGGAGAGGGATGAATCGGGAGCTTCTTATGCGGTAAGCGGTACCTTTGACCGCTCACGCCTCAAGGAACGAGAGGCGGGACGACCAACAATAGACTGGAAACGACGGCCAGAAAATGCGTTGCAGGATGAAATCTGATTAACCCGAGCAGCACCCATGTCCTAGGCTTGGAAACTTCTCATAGCGGATTACCGACCGACTACCTAATGGGGTCGCATTACTGGGGACCCACTATGGAAGCTCGGGATGGCGGGAGTGGGAGGATCCACTTGGATGGAGGATGACGATATCAAGAATAGCTGGTGTTGTAGCTAGAAGAGTCAACCCTTTTATATTATATAGTGTTGTAACTAGAAGAGTTGACAATTCTTAAAACCATTGCCAAGTATCCAATACTACTAGTACTGTAGCTGTTGCTCGTCTCGATATCCATCTACACCGCAATACCGCCGCCACTGCATACCGATGGAGACCTCTTTGCATAGCCGTACCTGTACTAGTGTTATTGTCCGAAGTATTCCACAAGCCTCTATCTAGATTTGGATTCTAAGTCAGAGGCAAAGATTGGCTGGCGTAGAGTTCTACAAGCATCTATTTAGGTTCTACTGGCCGTGCTCGGAGGGGATAAGCCTTTCTTTTCGGAGCTTCTTCTGCCTCGCTCTTTTTAAGTTGTCCAGTGTATTCCTACTGGCCGAGAGAATCCCCTCAAATCGGCTGCATAATCTTCACGTGAGACTGCTTCTATCTATTTGATCTTCTTTGCATCCCATCAAACCATTCGAGTCTCGAAAGATTCTCCGACTGCATCAGCTTCCCCACCCAGAGCCGCGCCATCTTCGCCATCTCTCTCCATCTCTCCCATCTTTTATGGTGGCAACCAAGTAATAATACCTCAGGTCGAGGTCACGCGCAGGTGAGTTTCAAGTTGCCATAATAGCGTGCGTGCTGGGTACCTCTAGCCAAAACCCCACTGCTCCGTCCCGCCTTCAGCGGCTAACCCGCAAGCTTTACAGGTGCTCGACAGCTAAACTTCCAGCGGTCCATCAGCCATCAGGCAGCCTCGGGTGCCCGCAGGCAGCAACTCAGCCTCAAGAGAAGAAGCTCCGAATTCTTGTATGTCACTGGCACGGCTTTACCTCATCAAGCTTCACCTGGCCGATTCTCGTTGCGACCAGGGCTGCACGATTCTCGTTTTCGTTTTATAAACTCGTCTTCGATTCTTTTTTTGCGTCCTTGTTCTATTTTACCTTGTTCCGTCTGGACTGTGGTTAGTTCTTTCGTCCTGCAAACCGCTGTTGGCTCTGACCTCACTCCCGTATCATCCATCATTCATCAAACCCTCGGAGCCAAAAGCCCCTCCCCGCCGCCTTTCTTCCCCTCCTTCATATTCACATCTGCCTTCGCATCTACGTTCACGCCCGCCCCTCTGCCACTGCAGAAAAGATTTACATACCCGCCGCCTGCTTGATTCATGGGCTTGCCGCCAAACCATCGCTTTGGTGCGTGAGATGGTCCTTTGACTGACCGCAGTCACCTCGTGATGGAACAGCTTGATACATCGCCATCCCCGCCACCGCAGCCTCGTCGTCGCGATACTCTGCTTCCTCGACTCAGCAAGCCATCTGCTTCTTACCCAGCCCTGACCTCGATACCTTCACCATCCGCGACTGCCGCTTCACCCACAGCCGGCACGAGCCTCGCCACCTCTGAGCCTACTCTCCGATTTCCCAGGCCGCAAGGGAATACGCAGCTTGCAAGTTGGATATCGAGTAGCAATCCCAACATCATGGATCTGGCTCCGACCACGGAGGACAATAGTCTGTCCGAGTCCACCTACGAGCTCGTCTCGGGCACCGATACCGAAGAATCTCAAGACGACAACTATACCGGGTCCATGAGTGAATCCGTGGGCTCGCTCGACATTCATCACCCAGACGACGTCCAAAGCTTGGCGGGCACAGAGGACTCGTATGAGACCGAGTCTGCAGTCGATGAAGCAGACATGCCTAGTACAACAGCTTCTGAGCGCGATGAGACCGAAGATGAAGAGGATGACGAAGATTCCGTTCACGAAGACAGTGTGCTGGCCGAGTCGCACTTCACAAACGAGACTGCCAAGCTTGAGCCTTTCCCGCCCTTTGAGCATGAGGCCTACTCTCAACCATCGCTTGAGTACACACAGCAGAGCTTAGGGACTCCTTCTTTCCCTACACCAGAAGCCAGCCGGGTCATCGAGAGGCCAGAGCCAGCTGAGCCTGAGAAGAAGAAATCTTGGAAACAGAAGGTGTCCGAATTTTGGCTATTCGAATCCGAAGCTAGAGAATATCTAATAGAGGCAACTTGGGGAGCACTTCCTGGCTTCGCATTTGTCCTCGTTGTGCTCGTAGCGCTCCCTATCTTCATCCAATCGCCATCTGAACCAGTTCTACCAAACGTCCAAGCGCCACCACCCATCACCGCAACCATCACCACCACTACTTACCTCACCACTTCATCCTTACCAACGTCTAGTAGTCAGCCGACTCCATCTTCCACCAACAGCGTGGCTTTGGTGCCTATTGGAGAACCGCAATCTGACGATTGGATATTCGGCGCCAAGAAGCCTGCAATTTCTTTTACAGCTGAAGCGCACAATGATATTTTGATTCACATCCCCAAGAGTATTAAGAAGACGTGGTTGGCCAAGGACTGTCTATCTGTATCTGCCAAGAGAGGAGATGACATTGTCGACACCACCATGTCCATGGTAGACGAAGGCCTTCGCCTCAAGTTTGCCAAAAAAGAGGTCCACGGTGTTGTCAGCCTCGTTCTCGAAGCCAGGTGCCGTCCAAAGATTCACAAGGTGGTTAAGGTCCACTTTGGTAAGGGTTTGATAGAAGAGGCCCTGGAACGCACCAAACACCTAGCTCATGATCTGTCCGGACTCGTGCCTGCTGCTGCTCAGGAGGCAGAGCGATGCATTGAGAATGCAAAGCAGTCCATCAATTCGGTGTGTCAAAATGTCTGTCAGACTGTCACTGATACTGTGTCAAAGACATTTGGTGCCACTTTGGAAGATGCGAAGCAGAATCTGGACAACCTTGTATCGACAGCAAAGGCCCAGTTTGAAGAAGCCGCCCAAGAGTTTACGATGAGATTCGATAACTTTGCACAGCAGGCTGTGGAAAACCTGCCATCAGTTGAAGATGTACAAAACCAGCTGCAGCTCCAGCTTCTTGACGCCCAGATCTCAGCTAAGCTCTGGTGGCTGCAAGCCTTTGGCAGCGCAGAGGAACATGACGAGTATCTGCGCAAGGCAAAGACTTACTCAGCCAAGAAACACGCAGCAGCTGAAGAGATGAAGCACGTCAAAAAGGACATTCGTGAGAAGCCGATAGAATCGGCCTCACGGCTCTGGTCCAAGTTGACGGGCGGGTCGGCGTGTCGAGTGAAGAGTACATGCAAGGAGGCAGCATAAAGGGTATGGGATATATATCTGTTTTGTGCCAGTATCTTTCTTCTTCATCTCCCTTGTTTCTTTCTTTTTCTTGTGAGTTATGGGAATCCGCGAGGATTTGGTTTTGTATGTATTTAATGAAACTTTTGAAACGAGGTAGGAAATATGGATTGGAGGAAACGGAATGGATGGAGTTTTACGGATTCCCTTTTAATGTTGATTATTTGTTCCTTTGTTTTAACTTGGCCACAACTTTACTCTATGAGGCTGAAGGGAGATTATTTTACTACGTATATGTATGGCAGATGCAAATATACATGCTGCTCTATTTGCCTAGGCATATGTTGCGTGCCTAATCTTGTATAGTGATTTGGTGGTATGGCGTTTTATGAAACAATATTGTAGTGCGAATGTACCCATGGAGTGTCTACATGTAGGTACCAGTACTTGGCAGCCTTGATCAAGGTACACAGTGATTGTTGAAATGTTGCCATTTTGTCAATATACCAACGCTTACGTATTTGTATGTCTCTTATTAGCTGCTAATAAATGTCTGGCCTTGTATCTTTGAGCACAGAAAATGGAAAACTGGTACTATGTAAGTAATACGAAGATAGCGCAAGCTCCTATATTGATGGATGTCTTATTGTTCGCGCCATCTTCGGGTCACTTGATCAATCCGAACCATCTCCCGTGGTTTCCCACGTTCCTCACTCACTCGATAAGCCATTAAATAACTCAGAGGAACACGCGCTAGTCAGTTGTTCATACAATATTATCTTATTCAATTCTACTCGTATTAAAATGCTACATCACTGTATACTCAAGGTGTAACTAGCGGAGACGAAGCAGGATAGGTACCTATACCGTAGTCTAATATGGAGTCGCAGTCTAGGCACCTATGAGGTGCATGCAAGTGCAAGTGCATAAAAAGGGGCCCTACAGCTTAGCCGCCCAGATCTTCATGGCAGAAAGAAACGGCCCGTCAAATACAAGTACCGGTCCTGCAGATAATACGTGTAAAGCTACAAGATTCCTAGTCCAAATCTTAGGGAACCCAATAGAAGAAGAAAAAAAATTAACAGGCCCCCGCCACTGGAGGGGCAGCGCCAGAAAAAGCAAACTCCCACTTTCCAGCCCAAACACAGCCCCTCCTTTGTCTTGGAACTCACCAAACCAAAACCAACCACCACTCACCCTTTTTAACCATAAACCCCGTCCCGCTAAGCAGACCCGAGGGAAGAAAAAAAAAGTACGCCTCTCTTTTTGTTCTCTAGACATCAGCGATATTTCCTATTCTTCGGTGAGTCCGTCCACAAAGGTGCGCGCAGCGGTTTTGTGGAGAACATAGACTTGATGCTGTTTTTGTTCTCCCTCTTTTGCCCCGCCGCCAGCTCTTCTCCAACAATAAAAAACCCGTCGCGTAATCTATTTTTCTTTTGCTACAAGCAGGCGACTAATATTGCTCTTTGCTTTCATCGACTAGAATTTTCGATATTCAGCCAACACACACATTCAAAATGTCTTCCGCCGATGCCACCGAGCCCAAGGTCGAGCAGACCACCACTGAGGTACGACGACTTTCCATGCGGTTCTCTATCCCTTCAGGTTCGATCGATCGATCGGTCTCTGCGCGACATCGCCGCTGTCTGACGATATATCGATACTGGAGGGGGGAACCCCGCCGTGTTTTGTCCATCTAAAATATACTGACCCGCCGGCTTTGTTTAGGCCCCTGCTGCCTCCGTGACCGCCTCCTCTGTTTTCTCCATGTTCGGCGGTGGTGAGAAGAAGGAGAAGAAGGATGATGAGGACCGTGGTGACAACTCTGGAAGCGCAAAGGCCCAGCGCGAGGCCAAGGGCGACGAGGTAAGCTCTACTGAAAAGAGAGGGGGAGAGAAGCAAGGCCCTTGATGCTATCTGGCACAAGAGTAGGCCATAGAGGAGATAGAGCTAACAAATGTTATCTGCCGTATAGGAGGAGGCCCCCGAGAGCGAGGACGTCCACTTCGAGCCCGTCGTCAAGCTGACCGAGAAGGTCGAGGTCAAGACCAACGAGGAGTCTGAGGAGCAGCTCTTCAAGATGCGCGCCAAGCTCTTCAAGTTTGTCAAGGCCGTCAAGAAGGAGGGCGAGGATGCCCCCGCCTCCACTGGCGAGTGGAAGGAGCGAGGAACTGGTGATGTCAGACTTCTCAAGCACAAGGAGAACGACAAGGTCCGCCTGGTTATGCGACGAGAGAAGACCCTCAAGGTCTGCGCTAACCACTACAGTATGTTTCCCTACATGTTCTCCCCAAACCCTTGTTCGTAACGAAGCTAGCTTTACTGACACATGTTTGCGCGCAGTTGTCCCCGAGATCACCCTGTCCCCCAACGTTGGCTCTGACCGCAGCTGGGTGTGGAACGCTGCCGCTGATGTCAGCGAGGGCGAGCCCGAGGCTGTTACCCTCGCTATTCGATTCGCCAACTCTGACAGTATGTGAAGACGTTTGACTCTGACGCATTTTACGACCACTAACATGATTTCTTCTTTGCAGACGCCAACCAGTTCAGAGATGCCTTCCTGAAGGCCCAGAAGGACAGCGAGCACCTCTTCAAGGCCGCCGCCGAGGAGGAGGCCAAGGAGGAGGAGAAGACGGCTTAAGCTGAAGTTTTCTTAACCGACTAGCAACCCGAAAACAGTGCTTGCCGCTTCTCGAACCATAATTTTTCCCCTCCCCCGCGCATCAGCTGTTGATGAAACAGGACAGATGCTAGCACCACGACACCATCCCACGCCCCATCACGCCACAACACACAACACACACACACAACACAATACACACTACGCAATACAACACATCGATATAAGGAGCCCCTGTACGAAGTCGATCTAGTCAGAGGCAGTCGATCTGGATTCACGAAGACTGGAGAGGTCCCCCCGATGAAAGTAGGCACCAAGTGGCGCATGGCTTGGGGGGACAGCAGATAATGGCATTTATAGTAAAGCACCCTGAAGCAAAGAATAAAAAGTTGATACCAAAATAGGAGCACTGTATGGTGTAGAGAGTGATTTTCTGTGTACACTTGTTAAATAATGAACACTGAGCGTTGTAGTTTTTGGAAGCAAAAAGGATATATAAGACACGCAGCTGCGCTGGTTGCTGTGATGATGACAGCAGACAGCATGAGCAACCCACAATTTACGCTGGCTTGTCAACTCTATTTATGCTCCGTGTTACAGAAACAGTCCATGTATTCAGCAGCAAAAGAGCAGCCTCTTGTAAGAAGCACCATCTTCTACAACAAAAGGTGTCCCTCAACGATGCGTGCATTTCCGGCGCAGTTGTAGGGCTAGCGCGAAAAGAGTCACAGATTCCATCTGATCTGGCGTCCATCACGCTATGACGTGGTACCTCCGAGCGGCCCTGACCGCCTCAAAGGCGCAGCGCACGGCAAAGTACACACTCATAGCAGGCGAGACGGCGGTATCCCAAGGAGACGACCGTTAGCCCCGAATGGCGGCGGATAGCCGGGCCCCTACCGGCATGGAAGCTTGGAAAAAGGTTTTTTCTGCTGTCTGCCGCTGCTTTGTCTCTGCCTACCTATCCGTCTAAAAGGAGAGTGGAACCCGATTTTTTTTTCTGAGCTGAAGTGGAAGACGGCAGAAGCGCAGCGCAGCGCACAGTGAGAACTAGCCTCGACTCTTACGTGACCCCCCCAGCCCTTTTTTCTTTTACACGGTTTCTCCCTCGACTTGACCTGCTCTGCCTGCTTATTGCGACGGAAAGAGTCTGTCCATTGCGAGAATTTGCTACCAACCAGATACCATTTCATCATTGCTGTGTGAACCAATTCGCTGCAGAACGCTCCTCTTGCTCCAAAAGCCCTTTCTGCGGCCCCCCCTTTTAAATCCCCTCGCCTCGCGTTCCCGGCTCGGTTGGCCGGTGCTGTGTCTTCTGTCTGCTTGCGTGTTTGCCTTGTGTTGAGCGCCGTGTAGGACCGGACAAGGGCCGCCCAAGCCAGCAGCAGCAGCGGCGAGCTTGTTTTTTTTCCTCATTAAAATTAATTCCTTTTTCCTTGTATTGGAATCCTTCCCTTTTTTCCCGCCCGGGTTTTTTGCCACCATTTTTCCAATTCCCTGTTTCTCCGTGTAGAAGGGGTTTTTTCTTTTTCTTTTTGAAGGCCGGAACGGAATTTGGGACACATTTTCATCATGTTGGTCGAGGTGAGTTGATACACGTATTCCCCTTCTTGCCTGCAGCCCGGCTTCTGCACTTGTCCTTTTACTCCCTGCTCGGACACGTTTATATAATTCATCGGAGCAACGGGATGTCCTTTTATTTCTGAATGCAAGAGGCATATATATCCTTGCCGGCTGGATGGCACTGGCAGACTCGCAGAGGGACATGAGTGGATGGCCGCTTTTAAATCGCGACAGGTGGAGGGAGGGCTGCGGAAAAAAAACCAGATGACGGAACATGGGAGCTGCCAGCTGGATGAGATTCTCGCCAAACGTCTGCCAGCCGGCTGGATTTATTGCCTATTCACTTGAAAAAAGACGATGGAAGCTTCTTTTCCTGTTTACGCGATGCCGTTTTTCTGCTTCCTCTTCTTCCTCACTCTTCCTTCACTTTTCGTTGTGTGAAGTCACATCACGCACACAAAACGAAAAAAAAAGGGCCTCACAAAAGCGCGTTGCCCGAGCTTGAACGACTCTGATATTTTTCAATCAATGCTTTTCACCATTCACGTCTCGATTTCGAATTCCCCATTCATTCCTTTTACTATTGCTCTTTTTTTTCACGATGGCTCCGATTCGCAGGGGAGCGCCGCGCGCTGCGAAGAAGCTGGCGATTCATGCGAGGCTTGGGACTAACGAAGAGCAGAGGAAAGTCAAGGTCGTTACGGACCAACACGTCATGTGAGTATTTTTTCCGGCAGCGTTTTGCCCAATACCTCGCTTTTCCAGCAACAACCCATCAATATACAGCCTCTTCTTTGTGTTCATATTCGAAGAGGAGTCGTGTATCCATGTATTTGATGGGCTGGATTTTCCTCTCTTTTTCCCTTTGAAGCCTCGCTTCCTTTTATTCATGGCTCCTTTCTGACCTGATGCTGCAGCGACAAGCCTTCGCCCGTCGAGGAGTTTCCTATGCGGCAATGGAGCTTGCGGCTCTTTCTGCTAGACGAGGATGGCAATGAGCGGCCTGGCGATGTCTTCACCAAGGTTGTCTACAACCTGCACCCTACATTCGAGAACCCCACCCAAAGTGAGTCTAATTTTCCTTTCTTTTTCCGCAATTCATGACTTCTTCTCATGTCTCCCGGTTCCCAATTCTGAGACATTTCTGACGCGATTTACTTTTTGCAGCCTTCACCAAGCCCCCCTTCATCTGCTCCAACGAGGGTTGGGGTGAGTTTGAGATTGGCATCGATCTCTACACCACGGAAAAGACCAAGCTGGCCCCCATTATCCACGACCTGAATTTCCAACAGGAAAAGTATGAGGTGACGCACACGGTGGTCTTCAAGAACCCTTCCCAGGCACTCCAGGAGAGGCTGCGTGAGACGGGCCCTCTGCCTTCTGATGAAGAGAGACCTAAAAAGAAGGGTCTCGTAAGCAAGAAGGGAACCCAGAAGTATGACTACGAGAAGATCGCCGAGGCCCTCGAGAAGCTCGAGGAGGAGGATCTTCTGCGCGTTATTCAGCTGATTAACGAGAACAAGGGGCCGGATACTTATATCCGGAGTGATGTTGAAGGTAAGTTCTTCTCTTCCTCGAAAAATTCAACATGCGTGTATCTTCTTTCCAATTTTGAATATCTTTCTTCTTCTTCTTTGGACAAGTCCACACCCCGTGTTGATGCTTTTCTTTCGGAATTGTAGTGAGTAACTTGTCTGAAGCTGGCGAATTTTCCATCGATCTATATACCATGCCGGATGCGTTGACGACGAAGCTCTGGGAGCACCTGGTGAGTATTCCCTGATAAGACCCAATTTTTTGATCGCCACTAGCTCGAAACCCATTCTGACGGCAATTTTACAACGTATAGTCTAAGAAGGGTCTTGTTGCCTAAGGAAGTTGTGTGTTGTGCCTCCGAGTTGCGGGAACAACCCGTGCTTTTGGGATAGACGACCCGAATGCCAGTTATAAGCACTTGGCGGCACTGGTCGATTGAGTTTGAGAGAGGGAGAGAGGGAGAGAGGGAGAGAGCTACACATTGTCCTTTTTTGGTCTTTTAATTTTTTTATTTATCACGGCAAGGAGCATTATGAGAATACGCACAAAGGAAACTATCGATACGACGGAAGTAATTGTGGTTTTATTTTGTAACGCAAAGGGTACCCAGGAGAGAGAGAGAGAGAACGGCTACAAGCCTGGCATTTTAAAAAAAGAAAGATTTGCTTGAAAAACAAGAAGTCGCGAAATCGGTTCTTGTTTTTTGGTTGTCACAAAAGAACTTCCTACTCAATATTCTGCTACTCTGTTTTTTACTTTCCTTGGTCTCTGCAAGGGGGGAAGTGTTACCTTGGTGCTCTTTTTTAAGACTTGTTCACTGCGATTATGTCTGTTTGAGAAAGCGGACAATCGTCTTGAAGCGGTGGCAGAAGCAGTCGTCTCTCTCTCTCAACTCTCTTGATCCCAGCAGACTCTCCCCCCTTCCTTATTTTCTTTTGCTTCGACCTTTATTTACTCTTTGCTCTTTTCTTGCATCCAGGAGCTGCAGTGTGGATAGTGGATAGCAGAGAGGAGGAACATCAAAGAGGATCACTATCTAGTTCTAGTGAAATGAGGCTGTCAGAAGGATCCATCAAAACGGGTCCTTTGTATTATGAGGCGTGGCGGATTCTATTGTATCGTTGGAGAAAGAAAACAGAAAAAAGGCATATATAGGTGCTTTCTCTTCTTACTATGAGTTTACATGGTGATGAGTGCTAGTTGGAAGTGAATAATGTTGTATCGGTGCGGATAATTTATTTGACTTTCCCATGAGTTTTTGTGATAGATGATGACTTGTGCAGATGTGGAGTTCTGCCGGAACAGTTCAGCCGGCATGTGAAAGTGACCATTGGCAGTCCCCTTGCAGGAAGGACTAGAGCAGTCTCTTGCTATCAGACCGCCGTTTATTGGACATGGGGGCTGATGGGTTCTTCGGGTGCATTTACGAGCAGCGCCTGTAAGCATGCGCTGTGCTTGATATGTAGGCGAATATTGTAAGCGGGCCTTGATGGCCGTGGTTCCTGCACTAGATGCTCTTTTATGGATGGAATAGTCTAGGGGTGGCATATAGGAGGGTTACATAAGTTGACATGCTTGGCAAGTGGACTATTAGGTACTATAGTAGATAGTAGTACTTTTGTACCGATATCAATTTGAGCTGCAGATTGATATGGAGAGAGCTCCGTATATACAGTAGTAACAGTTCGTCGTAGCTTTCGAGCCGGACATCATAAATATCCAGGGAGATGAGACCCCTGCGTCTGCTTGGGCGTGACGCGCTTTTGACTTTTGACTTTATGTTTCAAGTCTCTTATTTTTGGTGAGACGCATACTTCAATTCACATGACGCTACTGACGCTGATGCGATGCGATGCTGATGCTGATTGCTGATGCCTGGGCGGGCAACACGTAGCTCGCCCATCCCTTGCATCCAACAATTGCCAGCTCACACGCCACATGCCTACGAATCAGTGCCTGGGCATCCTGAGACTCTCGGTGTGCGCCGGCAGCCAGTGGCGCTCTGGCGATCGATCCTCGACCACGGCACCGTTGCTTTGCTACGCTCGTGACCCTGGTGCTAATGACAAACAAGTATCTTTCGTTGGTGCATGTACACAGTACCAAGCGATGGGGACGAGTCGATGAGTTTTCATTTCCGTCAACGTGACCTCCCAGGATGCAGCGTCTGGCGCCTCGCGATTGGTCGGATGGGGCGTCTTATTGGCTAATAGCCACGTTGATTGGCGGCCATTATTGGCTGCTGCACTGGGGCGGATCCGGGGTGGAAAGAGGGGCCAACGCGGCGGGAAAGAGCTGCTGCGTCGCTGCTGCTGCGTGCTGCGGCTTCTACTACGAGTAGGTACTAATTTCCACTAACGTGCCCTTTCCCGCCTGGCCTTATCGCTATTTTGGCTTTTCTGGGGCGGGCAAGAGCGAAGGCGCAGCCCGCTGGGAACCATTGGCACACAAAAAAAAGAGAGGGGAAGGGGACGACTGGCCCCCAGGGAGGGTTCTGGCCTTTTTGGATTGAGCATGTACTTCTGGAACAGAAAAAAAAAGTACCCGTAGTGCTTGCTGCTAAAAGTTTTACGGGGGAAGGAACGAAGGACAGGAGAGAGCAAGAAGTCGAAAAAAAAAATTGTTACTGTTACGTCTTCTTTTTGTCTGCGCTTGACTTCAATTGGTCGTCTCCTCTTCTCTCTTACAAACCACCTACTTTCTTTCTCTGCCTTCTCCATCTCCTCTTTATTTTCTCTTCTTCAGCCAAAGATTGGGGGATAAATCAGAAGAGAGGCAAAAACAAAACAAAAAAAAGGTAAAAGAAGAAAAAAGGCTATTGACGGATTCGTTTCCTTTTAACCTGCAGAGGGTGGTTCGATTTTCCTTCTTCTTACCTTTTTTTTTTATACTGGATTCGATTTGCCATCCAAGCGTGCACCGAGACAGCGACCCCCGCCAGCGTTTGATTTTCGCTTGACTTCGGCCTACGCTCTGCCTCTGGCGCCCATCCCGCTGCAAACCGACCAACATCTCACCACCTTGTTGGTGGTTTTTGGGCAGCCCTGCCTGTGGCCCCCCGGAAAAGAAAGGAAATGGCCCAATACACGAACAACGCGAGTCCCGCCCAGTCGACTGCGACGGCAGCTTCAGCGCAATCTTCGGCTCAGCAGCAGCAGTCCGCCGCGGCGGCGGCGGCTTCGGGGCAGAACTCTCAGCATAAGCGCGTCTACCAGGCGTGCATTCCGTGTCGCCGCCGAAAGGTGCGATGCGACCTCGGCAGCGTTGATAACCCCCACGATCCGCCGTGCGTGCGCTGCCGTCGCGAGAGCAAAGATTGCTACTTCAGCGCCACCAGGCGCAAGAGAAAGACCGACGAGGAGGACAGCGACGCCGACGAGTACGTTATCCGCAATGGCCGGAAGAAGCTTCACGCTGCCGACAGCCCTCCGTTTTCACGATTTGATAAGCGACATTACAGCGACACGCCGCTGACGCCTGGAGGATCAACCGGCCGGCCTCAGCCGCTTCGGCGACCAGATGGCTCCAAGGACAACAGCCGCAAGCGCGATGGCGAGTTTGGTGATGGCGATTCCAACCAGACGCTGGAGAACCTGGAGGCTCAGACGGTTATGAGACAGGGCGTCTTTGGTCCTCACGATGCCCTCGATCTTCTCTACAAGGCCGCGACGGATAGGTTTGTCATGCCATCCTCGGTTGCTTTGGGTACTGCTAACGGCCAGTCCAGCCCGGCTGCGGATACACACAGGCGCCAGCCAAGCATGGCATCGGTTGCTGCAGGGCCGCCTCGGCAGGCCCAGGCGGCAGACGAACCTAATATTCGTGCTAGCTCAAGAGGACCGTCCATGTCTGTTCGACCTGAACAGCCCGTCGACCCGAATCTGGATCGACCAACTCTGAGCGCTCAGCCCGGCTATGAAGATGCCCTGAGAGCTTGGTCAAGGTTCCGTTTCGTACGTGCAGGATGGTTCACCGCGCAGGAAGCCATCGAGTACATTGACTAGTAGGTCGAAAGTTTATCATGAAATTATTGGTTGCAAGCCTATGGAACTGACTATGATTCTCTCTGCTAGCTACTATAAATACCTTTCTCCACTTACACCAATTTCTCCTCCTACCTTTAGCAACCCTTCATCTCACTTGACACTCTTGACCGAGGAGCCTATTCTTACGGTTACCTTGCTTACGATTTCCTCAAGATATTGCCAACTTCCTGGCGCTGGTGGTATTTGTCGATCGCACGCTGTGCCCGAACAGCTATGGACGTATTTGCGTGGCATGATTGAGAGATGTCTTTGGGGACAGGAGGCTTTTGGAGGTGGCTTCTGTGGCTCAGGGTCTGCATCCACTTCTATGCTCACCGATGAGTCCCAAACAAGTAGCACGGCGCCGTGGCGGGGACTTCGCAAGGGCAGTTTGAGAACATTGGGCACGATTGAGTCGCTATTGATCCTAACCGAATGGCACCCTCGTGCGCTGCACTTTCCCCCAAACGAGGCTACCGATGAGCTGGTCCTCCCCATAGCCGAAGCCTCTCCACTGATGGCATCTGAAGATGAGCTGCACAGAACAGTCGGACCAGGCATCGGCGGTAAGAGGATTGAGAGCTGGCTTGAGCCTGCATGGAGAAGTGATCGCATGTGCTGGATGCTCCTTAGTACTGCCATGGGACTGGCCTATGAGCTCGGTGTCTTTGATGACATTGATGAGCTTCTCAAGGATGATGCCATCACTCGACCAGAGTATAAAGATGAAGTCTATCGTCAACGCGCCAATCGCATCAAGCGACTTCTTCTCATCTACACGAGTCAGCTTGCCGGACGCCTGGGCTGGACCAGTATGACACCGGAGCACCTTAGAAAGGCTGATCCCGCCGTCGCTCGCCAGAGGCCCTTGACCACCGACAGCAGCAGCACGCCCGCAACGAATCCCTCCTCTCTGGCAAACGGATTCAACTATGTCCCTGACCTCGAGCTTGACGATCAAATCATCCACTGCTGGGCAGGTATCAGCAACGCCATGCATCTCGGAAACGAGAAGCTGTTCAAAACTCGCAAGCACACCACGGAGATTATTCAATCGGGCAAGTACGTTGACTTGCTGAGAGATTTCACGCCACTTCTGAAGGACTGGTACCGAGAGTTTGAGTTGTTCCGTCTGCCGCAGTATATTAGGCACATTCTCACCATTGAGTATGAATACGTGCGGATTTACATCAACTCGCTGTCATTACAGGCGGTAGTCGAGCGGTGTACTAATAACGCGGGTAACACCAGCAACGGGGTACAGCCGACGCATCTATCTCCTCAGACCATGATCAACTATGGAAAGCTGCCTCTTGGCCAGCTGGGAGGTTTCACTGTCCATGACCAGGAGTATGTGCGCGAGGTCGTGGAGGGAAGCCGGAATCTTCTTCGAACTGTTGTTGAGGGACTGCTTCCTGGTGGCTATCTCAAGCACGCTCCTGTGCGAACATACTTTCGCATCATCAGCGGTGCCATGTTTTTGCTCAAGACCTTTGCTCTCGGCGCTCCTCGTTCCGATGTCAAGATGAGCATTGATTTGATGGATGCCACTGTGGAGGCTCTGCGCAACTGTATTGTTGACGACGTCCACTTGGGTATTCGCTTCGCCGACTTGTTGGAGTCTTTGACGAGCCGTTTGCGAAACCGCTTCATCCAAGCACCGATGCCACAGCCATCTGCGAAAGCACAGAGCCCTGTTCCAGAGACGGGCAGTGCGGGTGGCGTGGCGCCGGTGCAGAATGGCGAAAATGGAGAGAATGGCGCAAACTGGGTGGGCAACCACGCGCAGAGGCTTAGGGATGGCCTCAACGGACAGTGTAAGTTGAACGCCTTTTTTATGATTTTAGGTATTCAGAGACTAATTTGGAGCAATCTTAGACCGAGTGCCAACTCCCACAGCTGAAGGGAACAACATCTCTGCTACGCCTTTTGATATCTCGGGTGGCAACTTCCCGTACCATGGGGCATCGTCAATTGGCCCGTCTACTCCAGCAGCTGACAATAGTAACACTTCGGCCAACATGGATGTCAACTTGTTTGACGAATGGAACAATGCTGGGAGCGAGATGTGGTATCTGCCCCCTGGTCCGGCCTTTTTCCAGAACATGGAGAATAGCTCTGTTGCCATGACTGCCGAAGGTGTCAACGTTGGCGGCTTGGATCTTCTAGAGTACATGGCCATGGATCCCGTGCATTTTCCCGGCTTGGATGGTCCGGGGGGTAGCGGGGCGGCGAGCTGAGTGAGGGTGGTGTCTTGATCAGTATAATTAGCGACGGATACGATTGTCTTTTGGAGTGCATGGTTTTTAAAAGTTATGGGTGTGGTACCGACACATGAAACAATTTGTCTTGGGCATTTTATCAAATTTTATTAGTATTTGTTTAGTTTGGCCACCATCAAAGAGGATGGCATAGTTCAGATTTCCAAGTCCAGAAATTTACCAAACAATTTCATCTTTTGAGAAGCGTTTTGTTACAGGCTGTTTTAACTTAATATCTAGTACATATGTAGTCATGGATTGACCTTATCAATGCGGAATATGATGTGGGGTACAAGCCTCAGTATTAAGCTATCGAACAGTCTATCTGGCAAATATGAAGTGATGTGAAGTGCACTTCATATATCTTGGTTTGTAATGGTACTTTTACTATGCTTACCTAGTTACACCAACATAGGCATGTATATAAGCTGCTAGGTTATTCATCTAGGCTGAGCAAAGTACGATTCGGTATCGCAAGGTAGAGAAGCAATGATTACCTTTAAGATTTGCCGTGAGGGCCCTAAATTAGCGTTTAACACCTAGGTTATGGGGCCAAGCTGCGAAACAACTTTGTGTGCTTGATTTGCATGTTTCCAGGCATGCCCACTTTGAATGCTATAGTAGGCGTATATTTCAATTATGAGGATGGCTTATCCGGAGCAGTTCTTATAAAATTGTATTTCAATACTTGCAATCCCACCCTGTATAGACGTCTGTATGTAACCTGGTTGCCTTAGTAAACTGTAACAGAGCTAGGGCTTAAGGGTTACCAGTCGCCTCATATCATTTGGAATCTGGGGGCAAGAAAGGCCGCGGCGGCCTATCTGGTATCATAGTGGAATTGACGTTAGCCAACCTGACATGGCATGAGAAACCCTGCAGCAACGATCTAATAGCCGAAGTTTGTTTTGACTAGTCACCAAGCTCAGCTCTCAAAGGACACCGAACTAATGGGTGATTTCCGTGGATTCGGCTAAGATGATTGGTTTGACGATTTCAGAAGGATTCGTATTGGACGAGGCTGGCCAGGCTGGCCAGGCTGGGTGTCATTAGGCCTCAATGGGGTTTCAGCTGCACAAGGGGGCGAAAACCTCAGCTTTAGGAATTATTTAATTCAAAAACACGGGCATCGTTATCAGCGATTCTCAATTGCTTATTTGCTTTGATCCAAGCTTTAAATCAATCTGCCATGATCTCGCATCTTGTGTCTTATTAACTATAGGACTGACGAAGATGGCTATTTCGATTTAATTGATATTGCCCTATTTGTTTCCGGTCGTGATAATGTCGAGACTCGCAGAATTTGTGCTTAAGGCACAGATAATCAGCAAAGGAACTGGACAAGCAGGGGCGAATCACAATTCCTCCGAACACTACCAAAGTACACAGTTCAATAACGCAGAAAGCTCGGTGGCTAAAAGCTCATATAATAACTGGGGTACTGGATCTCAGTATAATAACGAAGAGGGTAGCCAGAATGTCGCTACCACAGGAGGCATGCAGTTTGTCTCGTCTATCTTCTATGGGGAAGTCCATTTTGGCTTAAAGAAAGAGGAAGCTCGAGGTGAGATCCCTGTCATTTTGAATACTCCTAATGCTTGTGTTTAACTCATATCTTTCTTAGCTGAAATCCTTCAAAGGCTTCGTGTTTGGCTCCTAGGTAATCACACAGCTAATGAGCGATACGACACCTCTATTCACAGAAGACTAAAGAATACTTGTAATTGGATTCTTGACCGTGAGAAATTTAAAAATTGGCGATCAGAACCATCTTCATCGCCAAAGTTATTCTGGATACACGGACCAGCAGGCTTTGGGAAAACAGTTCTTTGCGCTCGAATAATTGAGCATATCAAGATTAAACAACAGGAGGATGTTGCATACTACTTCTTCTCATCTGACCTTGAAGGTCGCAAAGATCCGATGACAGCTATGCGGTCGTGGATATATCATTTGACTTTGATCAATGAATCGGTAATCGACATCGTCAACAAAGCATGGGGGCATGGTGTAGCAGCTTCAGAAACCGTCATCATTGAGTTGTTCCGAGAGGCGATCAAGATGGTATCAAGTTGCACGCTAGTCATTGATGGTCTCGACGAGTGCGTCCCAGGCAGCTCTTGCTTATCTGTAGCCGAATTTATCAAGGAACTTAACGAGGCAGTTCATGGTAGCAACACTAGAATCCTTGTGATGAGTCGAACTGAATCTTCTATCCGTAACGCTTTGATGGAAGTCAAAAGTGCAGAGTTCTCTGAATACGAAGTCTGTGAAAGAGACGTTCACACGGATATAGGCGTCTTATCGAAGCATATAGTGGCGGAGAAATTATCCAATGGAAGCGCAATTATTCAGGATGAAATGGCTAGAAAAATGGGTGATCGAAGTAAGGGCCAGTTTCTTTGGCTAAGACTACAGCAAGACTCTTTACACGAGGGACTGAACGAGAAGGAGCTGCGACATGCTGTGGAAACGACGCCTGCTGACCTTTCGTCTGTTTATGCTCGAACCTGGAGAAGTATCAGTCGGCTCCCAAAGAATGATCGAGCTAGGGCAATTTCATTATTACGGCTGGCAGCGTTTTCTCTCCGCCCTCTGACAGTTCGCGAAATATCCGAGGCCGTACTCGTGAGCGATGAGAATAGCGATTTCCCAGCCCACGAGCTGCCGAGTCATTGGGATAAAAATTATGTCAAAGAGAGAATATTGGATCTTTGCTATAGCCTTTTAGAGACTCGAATGCAAGGCTTGGAGTCTCCTATCGAAGATTGGACAATACATCTTACGCACTTCTCAGTCAAAGAATTTCTCCTTGACCATATACCTTACCAAAAATCGGTTCAACGGAATAGCCGATCAATGACTGCAACTGAGCACAATATTCTAGCCAACTTGTGTATCACCTTCATGAACTACTCCTATGCTTGGAAAGACTCTGCAGGTGATGAGGCGCCACGCTTGGGCTCCTTTACAAGCTATGCAGCGAAGTTTTGGAATAAACATGCCGAAGCTGGAGCGGCCTCACAAGCTAAACTAATGAAGGTGAACCGCTTTTTTGATGAGAATAGCCCGTCGTGGGTCATGTGGAGGAAATGGTTCGATTCGACTCATGTTGATTGGAACAATGCCAAAAGCGACCCGGCCATCCCTTTGTGTTATGCAATAGAGCTTGAATTTGTCGATTTGGCTATGGCTATGATTAAGAAGGGTAAAATACGTGTGAATTACAACTCGAGTAATCGCACAGCCCTGGGAGTTGCATGCGCAAAAGGGTATGAAGCCCTTGCCCGTGAACTTCTTGCTTATGGCGCAAAGGTTGGAATTAGAGATGCTCAAGGCCGAACCGCAGTATATTATGCGGCTATGAATGGCCATTCCGGGCTGGTGAAGCTTTTAATCGACAATGGTGCTGATATCACAATCCGGGATCACAATGGCGTGTCCCCATTTCTTGCTGCGAGCGCCAACGGCCATCTAAATACGATGAGGCGACTGATTCAGAAGGGTGCCGATGTTAATCAGCTGGATAGAAATGGAGATGGTGCACTCTTCAAAGCAAGCTCCAATGGCCACATCAAAGCGGCCAGGCTTCTCATCGGAAAGGGTGTTCATCACCAACAGTCAAACCATATTGCGACTCCGCCAGTAATCGCAGCGTTGCTGAGCGGCTCTTCCAATTTGACTCGCCTGCTTATCGATCAAGAAGGAGTAGACATCAATGCTACCAGTCGAAAAACAAAAGAGACAATCCTGCATGTTGCAAGTGCCAAAGGCAAAACTGATATTGTGAAACTGCTCGTCCATCGTGTTGCGAATCTGTCGGTACAAGACACTTGGGGACAAGCACCTCTCTTTCACGCATGTATCAATGGCTATTTTGATATTGCTGAATTGCTCCTGACTCATGGCGCGTATTGCAACATAGCCACTAAGAATAGCCAAACGCCGCTCTCTGCAGCATGTTGTAATGGACATTTTGAAATCGTGAAGCTTCTCATCCAGAACAACGTCGACATGACGACACGCAATGGAGATGGGAAAACAGTGCTATATATGGCGTGTGTCAATCGTCACTTGAAGATAGCCAGACTTTTGATTGACCATGGCGCCGATATCACGATCTGTGATAAATGGGGCAATATGCCACTTTCAGGTGCAGCCTTCGCAGGGTCCTTTGAAATTGTCCAAATGCTCCTTGAAATGGGCGCCAATGTTTCTACCGCTCATTCTAACCGCTGCACCGCTATACTTAGAGTATCCGAGACAGGTTATACTGACATAGCCGAGCGGTTGATAAAGTGGAACGACGAGGACATTATTGAACCGGGTATTATAAATGAATCGCTATTGATAGCATCTCACTCAGGCCACGCTGGTACTGTAGCAATGCTATTGAATAACGGTGCAAACCCCAGATATTCTCGTCCAGGCGGTGAAACACCGCTTTATGCAGCATGTTGCAATGGCCACAAAGAGGTTGCCAACTTGCTGATTGGGAGAGGCGCCGACATCATGGCGACTGCAGAAAAAGAACAAACGCCACTATTCGCAGCATCTGTCAATGGCCATCTCGACTTGGTAATACTTCTGATGCAAAAAGGCGCCAACCCTAATGCTCGGAATATTGATGGGATGAATGCGGCATATGCGGCAGCCTGCGCTGGCCAAATAGAGGTGCTCCGACAGCTCCTTCTACTGGGTGCCGACATCTTTAATAAGAGTAAGGCAAACTGGCTACCTATCCATATAGCATCGGAAGGCGGGCATGCCGAAACTGTCGATCTTTTGATTGAGAACGGCTCCGAGGTCATGGTAGGCAATTCAGATCGTAACACGCCACTTGTGCTGGCAACTATCAACCGCCGTGTTGATGTAGTCAATGTCCTCCTCAAACATGGAGTGGATGTCGATGCCAGAGATTCTTTTGGGCAGACATCGCTTCTACTAGCGAGCTCTAGAGGTGATGCCAAGCTGGCCAAGCTGCTAGTTGATAATTGCGCCAATGTATCCATCGTGGATGACAAGGGACGGACACCACTGTTTTACGCATCTTGGAATGGGCATCTTGAGATTGTTAAATTACTTCTGGATAACGGGGCGGATATGATGCCTGACAAGGAGGGGCGAACACCAGCTTTCATGGCATCTTTTTCTGGCCGTATCAATGTTCTTCGGCTCTTGATCAAATCGGGAGCTGATGTTACCTTGTCGGATGATTGGGGGCATACGCCAATTCATGCGTCGTGTTTTTTTGGGCACATTAAGCCGACAAAACTATTACTCAAAAGGGGACTGGACATCAACTCAACTGATAGGGAAGGCTTCTGGCCGTTATACTCAGCATCTGAAAAAGGCCATGTGACCATAGCCAAACACCTTATTTCAAACGGTGCTGACATCTTCAAGAAGAATAGAAATGGCTGGAGTTGTATTAATATAGCCTCTGAAAATGGCCACACCAAGATTGTTAAGCTTTTATCGGAGCATGGCGTTGATGCGGAGCACCCTGATGGTAATGGCAATACACCACTCTTTGCCGCATGCCAAGCCGGCCACATCCGTACAGCTCGTTATTTGGTTAAAAGAGGCGTAAACGTCGAGAGAGCTGCCAACCGTACTACCCCTCTCATATCCGCATGCCTTCACGGCCACATGGAAGTGGTTAAACTTCTTCTTCGGCATGGTGCCGATATAAGCGCCGTGAACCAAGATGGAATGACACCACACAAAGCAGCTCTACAAAACGGTCACAATCAGATATGTGAGCTTCTATATGCCCATTACAGGCAGATTAATGAGAATCGTGGGTTGCCAGCCCCTCCTAACACTATTGAGGAAAGACAATTTGAAGGGCCGAGTACAGAAATACAAAGTGGGGAGTTTGTTGGCGGATATAATGGTGTCTGTCAAAATATATGTAATGATTGTCAATGTAGGGCTAGGCAACCGTGGGGAAGAGCATGATCTGACTAGATTAAAACACTCTTCAGCATTACTTTATTTGGCCATTATAAACCTCTGAGATTACCAACAATCCATTAATCGCCTCAACGAGGGGTCACACCAGGAGACTGGGGTTATATCACTCGCTTGAACGACGTCTTTCATGCAAGTCCAGTTCGTAATAGCACGATCTATCACGAGCTGGTGTATTAATCATGTAGCAGCTTGTCTCTAAAGTTTTGTAGTTGTTTATCTTGTCTTTTCCCATCAAAATTATCCCAGTCTTACAGATTTTACCTTTTGCAACGTATTTTTTACGCTTCCATGAGGGTTTTGCTATTACTAAAATATTGATTTTCATGTTGTTTATTAATTTTTAGCTTACTATTGTCCCTATTTTTCTCCTTCTTTCTTTCTTTATTGCTTTTTTCTCCGTCTTTTTCTAAAAACCAAAATATTTATATATATAAAAGTTTCTGAAT
>ANCB02000430.1:0-31001 GCA_000331835.2 Trichoderma hamatum GD12 | reverse complement strand
AAATCGATAGCTGCTGCTATAGATATACTATAATATGCCAGTAATATCCCTAGCATCAAGGAGTTGGAGGTATGTTGCTAGATTAAGCAATGTTAATAAACATTAGACAGAAAACAGGGAGGTCTATTTACCTGCAGCCTTCCAACGATAACTATTTACTCCCAGACTCTGTTTAATATCGTGGATTGCATTTTTTGCGTCCTTCGAGCCTGACTTTTGCAAAATTTGGGAATAGACGATGGCGGAGCGATAGAGCGCGTCGTGGCAAAAAGGAGATATGTCATCATTTCCACTTAGCCCTACTCGAAGAATATAACGTGAGAGGCTTAGCATATCTGCTGCCGTAGTTATTTGAACTTCCACTACCATATCTGTCTCTATAAGGGAGTTGTGCTGATCAACCCAAGTCATCTCTTGGTGGAGAATAAGTCGTGCGCTATAAATATTAATGTTTGACCAAAAGAATTGGATATTTTTGATTCAATACCTATGACATATTGTGGTAGGACAGCAGACCTTTATGCCTCGTTTCACGCCCTCCTGTAGCGTAACCTTTGTTAGGGCAGCAATTGTGCTATCGAGTATTCGTGCTTCATGCTCTAGGATACGATGTCCATTTGCTCGAGGGCCGGTATATCTTAGTACCTTTCCTAGTAGATACGCTGCTTGAACTGTCAGGCAGAATCGACCCATAGCCTCTGTGGGAGGGGAGGCCATGACAAGTGGAGGGTTGGGGGGTGGATTCTATGTCAATGTTAGTAAATTCGCCAGCTGCGAGAAATTAATGGCATAAGATAGGTCTCCAAGAGCGCATACCCCCGATTCCCAGAGCTTATCATCCATTGGAAGTACACTCGTACTACT
The DNA here is from genome assembly GCA_000331835.2 of Trichoderma hamatum GD12. Classification (NCBI taxonomy): domain Eukaryota; kingdom Fungi; phylum Ascomycota; class Sordariomycetes; order Hypocreales; family Hypocreaceae; genus Trichoderma; species Trichoderma hamatum. The sequence continues at coordinate 30,137 of ANCB02000430.1, read as the reverse complement.
GGGCTCTTCGATCAACAGAGCTCGTTCCGGGCAGCCGACGTTCAAGTATCTATGCCACCGTCAGCACGCATCACCTTGCAAATCTTCCACCGCCTTAAATACCGATCTAGAAGAATAATAGTCCACCATGTCCTTCTCTCCTCCTCCGAGTCATGCAGTTTAGATGAGTAGAAGGAATCAATTGCCCGATCGATGCCAAGTGCAATGCCATATCTGGCGCAGTAACCGACTGTTAAGTAGGCTGAGGGATAAATAGCTTGCCCGAGTTCATATATCGCAACGAGAACAAGTGCTTGTAGCGTTCTGAATGTCAAGCTGCCACTCAACTCCACCTCTAAAAAAGCTCTCTTAAGGCTGCGATACGTAGCAGAACTGGCATCGGCATCCGGCTCTGTTGTTATGAGCTTTATGGCAGCTATGAGAAGTACATTTTCGCAGCGCCGTCCACCGAGAGGATTTAAAATCCTTTCTAGGAAATTCCTTCTACATATAAACGGTGCCCATGGGTAATTGTATCGAAAGAACGCCTCGGTGAATTTTCTCACCGTGGCCACATTCTCGACGATAGACAGCAAGTCGGGGCTGATGGGAAGATTTGCATCCGGCAAACTGCCTACAGATCGCCAAAACAATACCGAGTCGGTGAAATATACGGCGGGGAACCCATTTTGGTCCGGCTGGCCTTTGGCTGTGGTGGTCGACGGAACTCCGCTCAGAGATTCGGGTGAGGTTCCTAGAGCCGAGTTGTTCTTCGTGTTCTTATACACACAGACACGATCATATCTGGCCCGTAAAATTAGTGTGCTATGTTAGTAACTCTGCGTGACGGAGCCACGCACCGCTGACAGAGGGAGCACTGGGGTTGGCGCCTATCGCATTTTTTCTTCTGGTGTCGACATGTGGAGCAGGAGTAGCGCGACAGTCGGCCAGACTGTGTAAGTTTGTCATCCATTATCACCATTATTCAGATACCTGAGCGACCTGTCGGCTCAAGCATTCTCGAAATGCAAGTTCATCACGTCCGGGGGCTTCAGTTGAGTTGAGCGGACATTTAAGGCGGGGCGGGCAAATGGTCGGGGGTTAGATTAGTAATGGCCGACGACCAATGTGAAGTCCGATAACTATGACGTACCGGGCGAGTCATGCCGCTTCGTTCTCTCTTAGCCGAGGTTTTCGACCTCAAGAGTCCGCGTTCGAGTGGTATCTCCCGAGCGCCTTCACCCGCTTTAACGGCCTCGCGCAGCTCCTCCAGCTTGTTGACTGCACTCTGTAACGGATGTTCCCGTGGGCCGTGCGGCCCCGAAGGACATGCGTGTGGAGTGTGGAGTGCATCGATCCCCATACGCTCGAAGAACTGGGCTTTGTCCTGTGGGGCTAGGGTGGCCGTGAGGGACAAAATTTGGGCCCCGAACGAGACCACGGTGCGACACAGCTTGAGGAAATCGGGCGTCAGGCAGGAGGTGGAGTCGAGGACCATATGGCACTTACCGATGACCTGGTCGAGCCGCTGCCGTGTGAGTAGGGTCGACATGTAGTTACTATACGGTACTGTACGATCCCTAGGCTAACAAATGCAAGACAAAAAGAGATGGGTTATTCAAGGTAAAGATTGGGTTTACTCCATCTCTCTCTTTCCCATGACATCAAAGAGCATCGGGAATGGGGCCACTTGGCGTAGCTATCCGGGATCCGTCTGCATGATCTTCTTCACTAATTTCTACATATTCCCTTACAATCGTAGCACACAACGAAGTAGCAACAGAACTACAGACTCAATTTACTCTTCTAGACTAAGTACCATTTGAAACTTCAAGCTCCCCAAAGAATGAGGTGTGAAGATTAGAGTGAGAAAGTGAGAGAAGAAGCCCGACTATATTAAACGTCTCCTCTCCTGATGCTATCGTGAAAATCAATACTGTACTATCAAACGAATGATCTGTGCTCAATGATATATTAAAATACGGCGTAATATTCTGATGCAAACGCTTGGGCAGGAGTACCTGCAGCAATCCATATCTAGCAGTGCGTAGCGGAGTCCGGTCGGCATTGGTCGGGCCTTCATCCGACTGCTTCTCCAACTGCGCTTATCCCCACTCCCGCTGCTCCCGCTGGAATCTGGGGAATCAACCCTTTCAAAAGACGCAGGCAATGGAATATTACAAACCAGAAGACGATGACGGCATGTAATGGCGTTTTCTCTACTCAAAGAAATTATTTCTGGGGGAGGGTGTAGAGAGCGAATTTGCTATATATATACCGGTCGTCTTGTTCTTTAAGTCTGTTCTGCTTCACTTTCTTCAGCATCATCTTCAGCCAATAAGCATTTCCAATCAGCATTAAAAGACTTTCCTCACTTACAATATTACTCGCAATGGCACTCTTCACAACCATCAAGACTCCCACCGTAACATATGAGCAGCCCCTTGGACTGTGAGTATTAAGATTCTCCAATTACACTCACTTCGATCTTTTATTCTAACTTCTGTTGCCAGCTTCATCAACAATGAGTTCGTGAAGGGGGCCGAAGGCAAATTAATTGAAACTTACAACCCGGCGGATGAAAAACTCATCACCACTGTGTACGAAGCCACAGAAGTGGATGTTGATGTTGCTGTTGCTGCAGCACGCAAGGCTCTCCAAACCACATGGCATCAAATCACCCCATCCGAGCGCGGACATCTGCTCATGAAGTTGGCGGATCTTTTCGATCGTGATTTCGAAACTCTTGCGGCTATCGAGTCTCTTGACAACGGCAAGGCATTGAGCCTAGCGAGGATAGATGTTGCCGGTGCTGCTGGTTGCTTGCGATACTACGGTGGTTGGGCAGACAAGATTCACGGTCAAACAATCGAAACAGATCCTAACTCTCTCAACTACACTCGCCATGAGCCCATCGGTGTCTGCGGTCAGATCATCCCATGGAACTTCCCTCTTCTTATGTGGGCCTGGAAAATCGGTCCTGCTGTCGCGGCTGGTAACACTGTCGTTCTCAAGACTGCTGAACAAACTCCTCTTTCTGGTCTCTACGCCTCCGCATTGGCAAAGGAGGCCGGTTTCCCTGCTGGTGTAATCAATACCATTTCCGGCTACGGTCGTGTTGCCGGATCCGCGATCTCCAGCCACATGGACATTGACAAAGTCGCCTTCACTGGCTCTACCCCTGTCGGACGAACTATCCTCCAAGCTGCAGCAAAAAGCAACCTTAAGAAGTTGACTTTGGAACTTGGTGGCAAATCACCAAACATCATCTTTAACGATGCCGACTTAGACAATGCCATTAAATGGGCCAACTTCGGTATCTACTACACCAGCGGGCAGATCTGCTGTGCAGGCTCTCGTATCCTCGTACAGGAAGGCATCTATGACGAATTTGTTAAGAGATTCAAGGAGCGTGCGCTACAGAACAAGCTTGGTAATCCTTTTGACGAGCAGACTTTCCAAGGTCCTCAGGTCTCACAGCTACAATTTGACCGGATTATGGGATATATTGAGGCTGGTAAGCAGGGTGGTGCGACCCTCGCCTTGGGTGGTGGACGATATGGTGACAAAGGCTTCTTCATTGAACCCACTGTCTTCACCGACGTGACACCGGAAATGAAGATCGCTCAAGAGGAGATTTTTGGTCCTGTTGCAGCCATCCAGAAGTTCAAGGACGAGGAAGAGGCTATTAGGATTGGAAACAACAGCAACTATGGTAAATAACGCTAACCACTTATTCGAGGCACTGTACACTAACCTAAAACAGGTCTTGCAGCTGCTATCCATACCAGCAATGTTAACACTGCTATCCGCGTCTCAAACGCTCTACAGGCAGGGTATGTTTCATAACATTATTTGCTATATTGAACCTAGTTAACGCTATTCATAGTACTGTCTGGATCAACCAGTACAATATGCTGTCCTACCAGACTCCATTTGGTGGGTACAAGGAGTCAGGTATTGGTCGTGAGCTCGGTTCCTACGCCCTTGAGAATTACACCCAGGTCAAGTCTGTGCGATATTCACTGGTTGATGCTCCATTTGCTTAAATGTGTTCGAATGAGTTGTTATTCACGGATTATTATGAGAGAGGTGGTTAGCATTATGTAGATTGTAAGATTTTGTTTCTCATGTAGTAATGAATGAGTATTTCGCTAAAGTTGCTATTTAAAATTCGAAGTCAAAGTAAAGTATGACAGTTGATATAGACATTATTCTAACAATTATTCTTCCTTGACATTAATAAGATTGAACACTTAGTGACCTAATCCAGTAATCGAACAATCCTAATACTCGATCCTTGAATGAATAGAATATTAATATTACTCTCGTAATGAATATTCTTGGTATTGACAAATTTATCTTGAAATGTATTGAGCTGGTTTTGTGCAATGTATCTACCTCTAAAGGATGCTTTCGTTCTCGACGGTACTGATCACGGAATACAACTGTAGATGTGGCAATCGGGTGATTTCGCCAGAGCCATAGAGCTTGTGGAGCTTTGCCAACAGTGCCATCATCAACACCAGAGTACCAGAACATATTTATTGCGGGTCGTTTAGAATATTTCTAACAAACGATCCGGGCATCCTAACTGCGGCTTAGGGTCCTCAAGACTGCCACCCGCCCTTTTTACTACTAATACTTACCAAAGACTAAGGCACTTAAGCTGAAGTTAAAGAAGTTTTGCAATATTTATTTTTTCTTTTATATATACGATCAAGCATTAATAATAACAGGATCATCTCTGGACGCCGCCAAGATCCATTTGTCGCTATTTGCGCGCTTGATAAGATCCGCTGTCAAACCCGCTTTTCAACAATTTATACTGCATATAGAATTATACAATAGGGCTAAACACAGCTTTTTATAACACTGATCTCATAGCTTATTTAAATTAATATTACTGCCTTAATAAATAAGATCTCTATCTCTAATACCACTTGAAATAAATATAGTTTTATTTACATTTTATATTTCCGGGTAGGCTGTTTTCACCCTGGCGCTCGTGTCGGCAACCAGTACATAGTTCTTTGCGGGACAGCCTGGATCATTTAGAGAAGCCACGCCATTGAGCAACGTGGCTTCCGTTATGTGCGATGCTTGTCGTACGGCTGCGTCTCACACTATACTCCCATCAGACTTCGTCTCAAAGAAATTCATATAAACTTCATAGAGATCGAAGGAGCCCTTCACCCTAGTGTAGGTAGGATAAGTGGTAAATTTTCCCGTTGCAACGTAAAATACATCGTGGCCGTTTTCGCTTATTCTGAGACAACCGCTGGCTCCCTCAAATTGCTCGACGAGAATTGGTGCAGTGGTATTCGAAGGATCGATTTGCCGTGGTTGGGCGTGTGGAGACGCCCTAGTAGCGAGAATTTGCCCATTGCTACGCACAGCCAGATTCTCAACCTTGTGTTGTGTCGGGTAACGATATATCTGTTGCACCGCAGTGTCGCGAGGAACAGAAAGATGGGCTATTGCCAAGCAGAAGAGTCCCATGACCAGGAATGATCGCAAAAGTTTAAAAGGCATGTTCAATTTATGCAGTACAATGTGGTTGCACAGCGAAAGCTTTGTGGAAATATCCCGCTGAGTACAATGTAAAAGACATGCCGTCTATAGTTATATTTATATATCTCATTATGATACTATAGGAGACATATTTTATCTCTTCAAGTAGACTGGTTTGGACCGGATAGCTGATGCTGCTCGGGAGACTGGGCGTGCCGTTGTACGCGTGACAACGCACAGAGGAATCGGACGCGTCACAGACAATCAAGCTTGCAGAGAAGGCTCCCGGCCTACCGAGACCTAGCCGGGTCGGCGTTCAAGAGTCCGATAACACTCCCCGTCTGCACCCATCAATAGACATCCACGTACGTAGCTCAGAGAAAATCCTCCATGGCTGGTGTAATAGTTATTTCAATGTTGATTTCCGCTGTAGGACAAGAAACACAGTTAGATATTGCAGCGAATAGTTATAATTTCCCTGCTCAGCCGAATTGCTACATCTATTTTAGTATAGAAGCTTTATAGAATATTAAACTAACCAACTGCTAGCTGGGTTTAATATAAACCTAGCTTGTATACTATCTCTATAGATATAATATATATAATGCAAGAAAGATACTCTGTACTGACAAAGAAAATATTTAATAATCGGGAAAAAAAAAAAAAATGAAGGTCTTCTGACTAAGCGCCATGATTTTTACGGAAGCTAATCTTTGCGCTAACAGTCCTGTGTTGATCCCGAATGAGTATTGGAGAGCGAGCGAGCCAATAAAAATAAAATCTGTCAGCTGATACCAAGTAATCTTACATAGTAACTTATACTTATCTTAGTAGAACAATGATACTGCATATTAAAGTTGTGTCTTTCGGTATATCCCTGGCACAAGGCGCTTTTAATATGGAGCTGAGAACAGTCAACTTAATAATTTGTCGAAGAAAAATGTGTATAAGTACCGCGGGTACGTCACCTGCTTTTTAGTAGAGACGCCAAACTTTATAAACAATCTATACTCAAAGAAAGCTATTTATTATTCCGTCATGAGCTTTATAACTGATTCAGCTTCTTCACCGGCTCCGGTCTGCTTACCCCCTCCGCGGCGTGTTATAACTACTCATAATGCAGATGGAAAAGCCGTTATTAGCGAAGATCTTTCCGAGAGCCCTCCGCGAATTGACATTCCTGGCATGAACTTTTACTTATGTTACACCTTGAATCAAGCCCCAGGCGTCCTACAAAACAATCAAGACCTGAAAGAGTACCAAGATCGACTCCCACATAATGTGGGTCTTAGTATTCCTGGCGGGACTCTACTCCGAGTTGTTGATTTTTTACCTGGAGAGTCGGAAGGACCAATACACAGAACGAAAACCATTGATTTTGGAGTTATTATGGAAGGGGAACTGCAATTGAATTTGGATAGTGGAGAGAGTACTGTGTTGAAACGAGGAGATATCCTTATTCAGCGAGGGACAATACATTCATGGAAAAACAACAGCACCACCGAGGTTGCTCGGGGATTCTTCGTCTTAGTAGACGCAGAGCTGCCGATAGTGAACGGCAAAAAGCTGTCTGAGGAAGTGCCCATTGAGGAATTGAAAAGTGTATAGTTGAAGACGCCAAGCATTTGATTTGTACCTGGTAAACGAGGGTGTGGGTTGACAGTTACTTCTAGCAAATATCTTAACCTTGAATACGCGTTCCTGTATACACAGTTGAATAGTATTGGTATTCAGTGAGTTTCGATGTTATACTTCAAGTAGAAGCGGCCTTGTTGGATGCGAGTTTTAGTAGCACAGATGTGGTTGCTATTTGGGAGAGGCTTTGAGATCAAAATCTCTCAGCGATGGTCCTGATTTGCAGACCTATATTTTTACCAGAAAATGCCCAGTTTCAATTCTAGCTGTTTAGTTTATATCTTGAGTCTCTATTTGACATGCTCGTAGCAATTTGCGCCGCCTCCCCACTTGCGTAATGTCTGGCAGTTGTACTGTTTTCCCGTATCGGATGTCAGCGTCATCAAAGTCTGTTTGGCATCCCATGGCCCTTCTCTTTGCTTTGTTTCTTGCAAAATTTTCATCGCCCTTTTCTTTTCCCGAGGGTGGATGCTATACACATACACCCAATACATTGGACCAACTATTGAGGTTTCAAGGCTGATATTCGGCGGTGGCCAGCCTAAAGAAGTATGCACAGCATGCATCTCCTCACCATATGCAATCATCTTACTTAGAATTTTGTTCTGAAAGTTTGATGAATGCGCCACAATAGCATGTTCTTCGGGGGGTATTGGCATGAGCTCAATTACTGCCAAGATGCATGCAATATGAAGCATATCCATGCAAAGACTATAATACTCCCAGGTTCCTTTCTTTGGTGAAGCTGGACTTGACATATATGCTTGCAGACTTAGGTCCATAAAACGACATCGTTGCCGAAGCGAAGATAGCTTCTGTTGAACATGACTTGTTCCCCAGAATGCGGGCTGGCGTTTGAAGCCTTGCCACTGCCAGTCGTGAGACATGACCTCACTGGCTAATTGAACCCTTGCCTCGTGGCCTTCTGCAACGTTTCTGATGGTCTTGGGTTCAGTGGCGGTGGCATTGGCCGGAGATTTCCCATACAGCTTGCTTCCCAATGTCATTGGGACCTCCGATGAAAAGCAGTGCATGCACAGCTCACAGTTTCGAAATTGCAAGACGATGCCCCATAAGTCCTGGCGGGATAGAATTGCGTTCTTTCCCATATGACGACCTGTAGCCGAGGCGAAGTTGCGTAGATTCTCCAGGTCGACAGATGATTCAATGATTTGTATTCCGTTTGTGAGATGCCTTATAGCCGCTACATGATTTAAGCGAAGAGTTTCTAGATAGATATATGCGAGGCAGCAGATTAGAACGATAGCGGTATCATGAGCGTAGCGCTGCTGTGAAATACCCTGTCGCAAGACTGAGATAGACTTATTGTATTGTTGAAGTACAAATACTTCAATCCTCTCTTTCGTGCCTCGTGGTATTGAGGCTATATCGGCCACCTTGTATAAGTGGTAAGCGGCGCCAACTGCTACAACAGCGTGGCGTACTGCCTCATACTCATGGCTAAGCTGGGGTGCGAGTCGGGTCCAGAACGAGGTAACGCAACATATGTGTAAAGCTACACCGGCTTCTGTTGCACGTCTGCAGGTGTAAAAGAAGTTTCTCTCTGTTTCAGTTCCTAATAGGCTGTTCTGTAGTGTTGGTGGTATAGCCCAACCGTTGGAGACTCTTGCTGCACTTTTTTGCCGAGCCCTGCCCGATCCGCTAACGACTCGAATCGTTAAATCATATCCATCGCAAACCCTACCAGTAGACAGACACTTGTTGCAACTTTGTTTTCCTTCATCGCACTTGACACGTCGGATTCTGTTATCCAATTAGCATAGCGAAAACTCCTTTCTTGATCGAAACTTACCGACTGTCAAGTGAATTAGCAACCAACACACTATAAAGAATGACCCATATGCACTTACCACGTAATACATCCTGTTCTTACTTTGCTTCCGACAGCTCTTTTTGCTGTTGTCTTTCCCGGTAGATCCTTTGACTGCACCATTGTATCTGCAATCTATTTTGAGACCTGTCTGTCTTTGAATGGTAAATAAGACTCTATACACGTTTGTCCCCTGCCAGTTCAGCGCTAGCGCAAATTCCGTAGGATGGTTGGTGATTTGGTCGAATTAGTGTGCGCACAGTGTCCACATCACTCATGATGATGCAAGCTAGATGGAGAAGACGGATGCGCCTACTTAGGCAAAATTGTTGCTTGATTGCTCCAAGTTTATCGCAGGTGAAGGTTAATCGCGACATGTGGTGTACTCCGTCGCTTCCACAATCTTACCTTGATTTATGATTTATGACCAAGGCAAGCAACAGAACTTGTGGCGCTAGTATCTACCTAGCTGGTACGTATGAGCTAGAGCGAGAGTGGGCAAATTCTAATTGGTCCGCTCGTTCTTATAACTGCTTTTGGAACTTAACTAGGATTAGCGACGGCATTTTCGAGAGTGGTACTCCGTAGTCGCAAACACAGACTCTACTTTATGGTTTATTTACGCGCCAATTGTATTAAAGAGATTACCTTATAATATACGCTGATCACAGGCACTATGAATAGTGATTACTATGAGCAACTTTCCTCAATTGGTAGTATATAATTCCATTGTTGTAACGATCCGTTATACCGTTAAGCCAAACAGGGCAAAAGATTAGGCCAATAATCGCTATTGTAGCAATTACTCTAACGGAACCAGCTGCTTATAAGGGATCTATTTGTTACGGGGAACCAGGTCGTAACAATTGTCCAGTAGCTACGACCGATTAAATTCAACCTAGGATATAACCTTATTTACACCGTCGGCCGAGAATAGTAGCTAAAATCCCACTCCGATACAGACGATATCCAGTATAACGACAATTCATTTAATTAAATACTTGACTCTTCAGCCTTGGAAACATTGCTAGAGCATTTTCACGATTCACCTGGGCGGCCAGGGCTGGATCTTGGAATCGGTACGCATCCTGCCGAGATGTGTGGAAGTCAATAATGTCATTATTTGCGTACGGGGTATCGCTGCCGTAGAGTATATGGCCAGGCTTGGCGAACTTCTCCAGGATACACAAAACGTTTTCTGTCCCAGCGACGGCTGTGTCATAGTAGAAGTTGCGAGCATCCTCCCAGAATGCTTCGGCGTCTTCCTTAGTCTTGTTTATCACACTGGTCGGGCGGCCGATGAGATATGACAGGGTACCGCCAGCATGGGATAAGATAATCTTGCACTTCGGGTTATTACGGACCGTCTTGTTGTGTAACATGTCGATCGCGGTCTGGGTTGTCTCGAAAGGATATCTAATGACCGGCTGTGGCAGGCCGCTGACCTGGGCGGTATCAACTGGGTGAGTAGGGTGGACGAGAATCACGGCAGAGCGGCGATTGAGCTCCGCCCAAATGCCCTTGAAGTCCGGATGACCAAGATAGTGGTTGCCCTTCCCATAGCGTGTGAATAGGACCACACCATCCGCTTTGAGCACGTCGTAGGCATAAGCGATCTCGTTGAGTGTAAATTCCTCGTCTAGGAGATTGGGAAGCGCAGCAAAGAAGCCATACTGATTTGGCCGCTCATCTCGCAACTTAGCACAGAACTCATTGGCCTGCCGGGCCAGGTTGGCAGATGCCTGGGGATCCTTCAGGATACAAGCTCCTGGGGCCGTGAGGGAAAGAATGGTAGTGGTAATACCGAATTTATCGTTGACTTTTTGGTCCAGCTCAGGTGTCCATTCGGGGATAAACCAGCCAGATGGGTCACCACCGGAAACCTCTAAGGCTGTTAAAGTATGTGAGGTTAGTGGGTAAGACATATAAGTTGAAGTGAATGAAACAGTACCTTGGCGGTAGAAATTTGGGACAAAGTGATGATGGACGTCAATTCTATTGGGGCCCATTTTGATCTGAAAAAGTCGAAGTACAAAAGTACAAATTGATACTGGTGGCAGGGTGAGTTTCTTACTGGATGACTCTGGTTTTGCAGGGTATCAATGAGAAAGAGTGTTCCTTTATAGTCATATAAGCGTCAGCTTGCGAGCATCCGCCTCGAAATCTCTCACCATCAAGATCTTTCCCGCATTGCGGAGGTAAAATCCGGGGAAAACATGTAAGTGCGTAGGATGAAAAACTTGCGTTGCGTAGGAACCAAGGCTTTCCAACTACACCATGGGAAGTCACTCTGAATCTGACGAACGGCGTGGTGGGTTCCCATCGCCTGGTAAGTACAGTTCGAACCACATTTCCGGGAACTGTACAATACTTCGTAATTTGTGCCATGATATCGTGCTCGGGTCTACATCCGGACTGGACCCAAGAGTCGGGGTGTAGCCCGGATCCGGATCCGGACCCACTTCAGCTCAGGGATTTAGGAATACGGATGAAGGACCACAGATGAAGGACTCCGGATGTCTCCCATAAAGTGACATACATACATGTAGGTGACTTATTATAGCAGTAGTTTTGATGAACAATTTGCAGCGATCTTTTCAGATTTGTAAAATTACGACAACAGACATCATGAAGGAAGGTTCCACTATCCACGTACACGATGTCATCATCGCAGGTGCTGGCATTTCTGGCATCAGTGCGGCGCATCATATACAGAGGACACTTCCTGATTCTGAGTATCTACTTCTTGAGGGCCGTGATAGCATTGGTGGCACTTGGGACCTGTTCCGGTATCCTGGCATCCGGTCGAACACGGACTTGCACACATTTGGATTCGGCTGGGAGCCATGGCAGGAGAATCGAGCCATCGCAGATGGTGATGCTATCGCTCGCTATTTGCGCACCACGGCAGAAAAGGATGGAATATACGGCCATATTCGGTTTCAGCACCGTGTCATCGCGGCCAGCTGGTCATCAGTCTCAGAGCTCTGGACGCTGGAGGTCCAAAACAAAGGCCGTCGCGTTGAGCTGTATGCCAAGTTTTTTATTCTGGGAACAGGATATTATGACTACAATGAACCCCTACAGGCTGAGATCCCGGGTCTTTACAGTAACTTTCGTGGCACTATCGTACACCCACAGTTCTGGCCCAAAGATCTCGACTACGCTGACAAGAGGGTGGTTATCATTGGCAGTGGCGCGACTGCCATCACGCTGCTGCCCAACCTAGCCAAAAAGGCAGGCCATGTGACGATGCTGCAGCGAAGCCCTACTTACATTATGTCGATCGATAACGCAACGGGTGGTTCATGGATATATAAACTTCTACCTCGGACGTGGGCATTCAAGCTGGATCGCTGGATGTTCATGTGGATGATTATTTTCCTGTACAACTTCTGTCGACTCTTTCCTGAGCGCTCTAGGGCTGCCTTGGAAGGCGCCGTCGCGAAACAGCTCCCTAAAGGATTTCCTATGGATCCTCATTTCCGACCACTCTACAAGCCTTGGGACCAGCGTGTCTGTTTCACGCCCAACGGTGACTTCTTTGAGAGTCTCCGAGAAGGAAGGGCGCACATAGAGACAGCCCATATTAAAACGGTGACCTCAGATTCTATAATCCTCGAGAATGGAAAAACACTGGAGGCTGATATAATTGTCACCGCCACGGGACTAAAATTTTGCATCGGTGGCCACATCAGCGTAACTGTGGACGGCGAAGAGATCAGCCTCGCTGATCGCTATGCTTGGAACGCAACGATGTTACAAGACGTACCGAACTTGGCTTTTATGATGGGCTATGTCAATGCCTCTTGGACTCTGGGAGTCGAAACCAGCTCCCAGATCGTCTGCCGCCTATTACGATACATGCGGAAGAAGCATTATTCCAGCGTTGTTCCGCGTTTGCCCAAGGGATTTCCAATGGAGTCTCGGCCGATTTGGGATCTTGATGCCACGTACGTAAAAAAAGCACAGGGTCTCATTCCACGCTGCGGCAACGTTGGACCCTGGAGAGGACGTACCAATTACTTTGTGGACCTGTGGAAGGCCTGGTATGGTAGTATTACCAAGGATCTAGTCTTCCGAGCTGTGAAGCCATAGTTTATATGGGGCATATGATACAGGCTTAGAAAATTAGTGCTGTTCAAAATATAGGGCCTCAGTATAGATGTCAAGGAAGATAGTTTATTCGGGGTGAATATATATCTTAGAACAAGTAGGAGGGCAAAATGTGGAAATGTGCAAATACATGCAGAGGAATACTTGAATCAGTCGTATTATGCATCCCGATTTATTTGTAAATATAGATCGATAATATTTTAAATGTCTTTAAATGTTTGCGATTGGAGTGGAACATGTGTGCAGAAAAAAAGATGCTGCTTGTACTGAACGAGGTTATTATCTTTGTATGAGCTTTACCAGTTTTAATCATATGTTATGTCGATAGAGCACAGTCACTAGAAATCTGATGCACTTCGGTATAGGAAGGAAATTGACACTGGTTACCCATGTATTACACAACCATCCTGTATCGTAAATGGAAGACAATGAAAAATAAATATATATTTCCGCACAGAATTACCAATATACTAAATTAAATCCTCTCGGCAATTACAGCCATGTGTAGTTGAAATCCAAGTACTAAAGTAACTTTGGTGATGATTCTTTATGCTGTAAATGCTTAAGATCTCGACTCAGTCCTTACGGTCGCGCCGTGCCCTTTGCAACATCTACTCTCACATAGCTTACACTACATTTGGTCCGTTTGGCTACCATAGCTGTGAAAATGTTCTCCTCATCCTCTGGGAACCAATTGGTGACCAGGAAAAGTGTTCTACCATCGTCTCCGCCTAGAATACATGCCGTCGCATGACCCTTTACATGGATTTCGTGCGTGATGTTCCCTTCCTGGTCGAGACGGATAAATTTTTCTAGGCCTAGCAAGCTCAACCACATGCCTCCTTCGCCATCCATGCATCCACCGTCAATGCCGATGAGGCCGTGGGCGGTATTGCCGACCTCACCAGTTGGTGAGATTGTGGCGGGAGACCACACCTTTTGGCGGTTGGAGATCTTGCCACCGGCACCAATGTCCCACTTGAGCAGGCCGTATCCAAAAGTCTCGGCGCAATATAGCGCCTTTCCATCAATGCCAATGAACAAGGCGTTGGGAAAGAGGATGTTCTCCTCAGCGACTTTGACGGAGCCGTCTGTTTCGATGATGAGAAGCCTGCCCGGCAGCGGCTGTTCGCCGTGTAAGACCCGTGCTCCCGTGTCATCCAGGTAAACACGGCCAGCGCTGTCGATCGCCATATCTCCGCAGTAGCCAGTCATGACGCCGGACATGACGGCGTATAATGTATCTTCACCGGAAGCATCCCAACGGTACAGCTTGGCATCAAACATAGACGACCAAATGAGCGAACCGTCGGGAGCGAAGCACATACCGTTGGGCTGGTTCTCAACCTCACGGAGCACCGTCTTTTCACCCGAAGAAGGGTTTATGGTGTAGATGACACGTCCGGCCATATCACTGATATAGACTAGGCCGCTGAGATAACGAGGAGACTCGCTAAATAGGAGTCCATTAGCGAGTTGTGTGTGTTTTAGCTCTTTTGGCTCCATTTCTGCCGCGCTATGATAGATACGATGTCTTTGAGTGTATTGCCCGGAGCTTGTTGGCTGGTTTGCCACACCAGGGAGGACAGCATGTCGTACTTTATACATGTCCAGATGGCTCTACTCTAGGTCTCCCCGCAACCCCAGCTTCCCTGGTCTGGGGCCCCAGATGAGATGCTTAGATGCTAATCGAGATCTTCCGCTTCGCCGCCAGCGGATCACACCCGCCTCGTGCCAAGAATCGGGACGATAGTTATGAACGCTAGGCTCCCACAAAGGATTAAATAGTTGTTGAAATAGCTGGGATTAATGCTTGTGCTCATTTTCCACCTGTAATGAATAAACGATAATATGCTGGGACTGTGAGCAGAAATTGATAGGGTGTGTTTAATCTGTCGCCGGTCAGTGGTGACTGGATTTCATGAGGGGTTATCCGACGGTTGTTCGATTGGACTAGAAAGGGGGTTTGGTTTGGTCTTCCGTTAGTCGCGCTAGCCACCGCTTAGTGAAACGCTTGGTGCCATTCTCCATGGAAGCTTGCGGAGTTGCTTCCGTGACCTTTCTCGACTCGAACCGCCGACTTCATGGACTCTTTTGTCAGCAATTGTCTAGCATAAATAGGAAAAGGTTAAGCCAACCTTCCATCATGAGAGTTGCTATCCCTTATACACCTATTTCTCACTTATACGTTACTATCACTGTTTATAATCAAGACGGTTTCGCAATTACAAACATGCAAACTAACGTGGAAACACGCCATCCAAAGTAAATACAAGGTAAGTTGATGCCAGCGAGACGCTGACCTAAGGAACGCGCGCAGCTGAGGAGACCTTGTTATAAGGGATTTAACTAGCCTGATTAGGAAAGCGGTGAAAATTTTATTATAAAAAAAGCCCTGTATAAAGGCTTATAATATCTAACCCTAAGATAGTTTAAGATTACCTTGTTTGATCGAGACCACCTTGTTCGATCAAGGTCACCTTGTTTAATCGAGGTCAGCCGGCTTGATCAAGGTCAACGGGATAGTTCAAGGTCACCTTGTTTGATCAAGGTCACCTAGTTTAATCAAGGCCACCTAGTTTGATCGAGGCCATCTAGTTTGATCGAGGTCAGCCGGCTTGATCAAGGTCAACAGGATAGTTCAAGGTCACCTAGTTTGATCGAGGCCATCTCGTTTGATCGAGGCCATCTAGTTTGATCGAGCCCACCTTGTTTGATCGAGCCCACCTTGTTTGATCGAGCCCACCTAGTTTGATCGAGCCCACCTAGTTTGATCGAGGTGACGGGGGAAATATCAGCAAAACGGGAGAACTATGGCTAAGCTAGGGAAAAACAGCGGAGATTCTTTTTTTGTAACCCTCTAATTGGCTAGAAAAAGTGGGCTAAAATTCTAGCCAATTGAAGTACGTTATTTTAGGTGTGGCGTCAAAGTGTGATGGCGGTGCAAAACTTCAACAGCTTAAATAGCTTAGCTGTAGCTAATGCTTTCCACTTCGTGTATGCACATTACTAATCAGCTGCGCTGATTACATATACAACTTTGCAAAGTAGTAGGAAACTCAAGTAAATCTCATATAGAGCTAGATGTTCAATCTGTCTAAACCTTTAGCCCCTCCTCTATAATTTTCTTCTCCCATTGTCTCGCCACTCCGGCCTCGTACTCTGATATACCTCTTTCTTCAATGTCTGGCGGAGGAGCGTTAAACGCGGGGACTACTCGCGTGCCTCTAGCCGTTGCCTCAAATATCGTCCCATCACCGTATTGTGGATTCTCTAATAGCTCTAACATGGCGTCGGCAATATCCTCCGCGCTGGCTGCAATTTCGTCTGCTCTGATCATGTTGCTTTTATCGGGGTCGTCGCTCCATAGCGGTGTCTAGACAAAAACATACTGTCAGCCATAGCTCCCATCTCTTCGGCTGGTATGAGCTTACATTGACGGCACCTGGCGCAATGGCCGCTGTTCGAATACCGACCGTGTCTCGCAGACGGCCGAGGCTGCGCACAAATGCGTGTACGCCGTGTTTGCTGGCAAAGTATAACGGTGACCCAATACCATGCAGGTATCCAGCCATGCTGCCAACGACGAGAAGCGAGCCCGAGATGCTGCGTGAGGTCCAGTGTGCGATGGCGAGCTGACTGAGCCGAATTGGGTGCGTCAGGTTGACATCCAGCACGGCGTAATGACCCGGCTCGCCGTCTGCTCCATCTCGTGAAGGGCTATCTGGATTTGTCGGTGACCTTGGAGGGTTCCAGAATGAACTCCACCTAGGCTCAAAGATGCCAGCTCCAGGAACGACGATGTCAATTTGTGGGAAGGCCGCCTCAGCCGCTTTAGTCAACGCCGACAGCTGCGGCCATGATGTGACATCCGTCTTCTTGAAGAGCGCGACAGGCCTGTCAGCAGATGGCGGTGTCTTTGGATCGTGTGGATATTGCTCTAGAAGCTCCTGTGCCTCTGGTCGTAAGCTTACATCTCCAACTAGAACGGAGCAGCCGCGCGAGAGAAGCTTCTTTGTAAATGCGAGATTGATGCCTAAAAATGGTAGTCAGCCTGGGTTGTCTGACACAATGACAAGTCGTTTCACCTGAACCACCGCCGGTAACAATAGCATGTCTGCCTGCTACAGAGAGCACCATGATATCACCCGGATGCACAATACTCAATAAGATAGACTTTCAGATTTGTTCCCTATTTTGGCTCTCAAGTAAACCTAGGAGACATACTTATGTGCTAGATTTCTTGAAAATGGTGCCTTACGCTAAATAACAAATACAGGCGCTTTGAACATTAATGTTGTATTGACTGAGCCTTTAGGCAGTTTGAAATTGATATTGTGATAGTATGTCAATGTGCATTCCTAGAGATAGCGCTCCGGTTGCGCTTCCGGAGGCGAGGCCGGATGCTTTTCCGCTAGCGTCGAGCTAGTTCCAATAATACAAGAGGTTTGGTTCGCACCATAGAATACTCGTGGCCTTTAGTGCCAATCTTTCTGCCTGTTGCACGAAACATATTTGAGAGAGTCTCGAATTGATCATCGTGACCATGAACAGACGATTAGTTTTCGGTTCACCGGATGTGGCCACGATTACAGGCGCCCCGCATCTTGTTTGTCCTTGCCCAAGATCTGAACATTCTTACTTTAGCGGGCCTTTTCACCATGATTAAGTCAGCTTGTTGCGAAACATTGGTAGAAAGTAATCAAGGCTCATCACTAATAGGTAGTTCCTGTCTTGGAAGCCATGACGGGACATTTTGGAAACTCGATTTGAGTTAAATGTATGCAGTACATATATACTAAAAAAAAAAACGAATTGTAATCGGACATAAGACGGCCTCCCCTTCAATTATGGCGTTGAGAACTCCCAAGCATGCTGTCTAGCATCTTATCCGCCCCCATGGGGTATTTTCAGCTGCATGTGCCTAGTCACAGAGTGTGCGGAGAAAGCGGAGCGCAGCCTGGCGCCGTCGGCCCCGGAGGGTCCTTTCACCATCTACCATACCTACATCGCACATCATTTAAGCAGGGTACTGGGAACTACGCAGAATCAAATCTTGTATCTTAATTACTGTGTGGGAAATTTCCTTACCAACATTTCACTTTGTTTCGGCGTCGTCTAGCAGATACCGTAGGAGCAAGCCAATGGTGTCACAAATGTCGCCAAGGTCTGCGGCCGGGTCTCCCGAGCCCGAAGGCGCCCGTAAGCGGCGCCGCACTCCGCTGGCCTGTGACGAGTGCCGCGATAGGAAGCGCAAGTGTGACGGCGTGAAGCCTGTATGCGGCGCATGCCGTCGACGAAGCATTGCAACTTGCGTCTGGAACGAGGAGAGAGTCAGTAAAGGGTGGACCAATAGGTAGCATCTCAGCCCTGAAATCCATCTCTGTACCTTTTCTGACAGTCTGACACAGTTATGTCCAGGGACTCAGGGCTCGAATACGAGAGCTCGAGTTGGCAAAGAATCACCTATCGGGACCATCTGCTGATAGTCTTCTGTTACCAGAGCTCCCAACGCCGAGGCCCGCGGATGCCAGTCCGGAGATGCCTCAGCCAATGGCGCGGCCCACGAGCCCGCCAGCCGATCAGATGACACCGAACCTGCCAGATTACTACACGAATATGCAAGTTGAATATAGGCCTGCCGTAAATAATGGCTTTCCCGATTCGTCCAACGAGTTGCCGCATGCATTGCGCAGTAAGCCAGATTCGCCAGCCTACCAGAGCGCAGATCCAGATCCTGACGCCGACTCGGATAGCGACGACACTGTTGTTAACGCAATGGGCGTCATAGCTCCATCGAATAGCATCGGTTGTAGGCAAAATCGGAGGCCTTCTGAGTATTTCGGTCCCTCCAGCACTGCGAGCCTGGTAGACAGGGCAAGAAGTGCCATGGGCCAACAGTGCCGCAAACACTGGTCCGTAATGAATAATAGACCATGCTCCCAATGCCAACATGAGCTAGCCTCTGCCCATAGCCCATCGTGTGCTTCATCAGTGCGCTTCCATTCACTCAAGACGGACAGTGCGGTATTTGGCATGACAGTTCCGCCACGAGACGAAGCCGACGATCTTGTCAAAAGTTACTGGCGTTGGACGCACTCACTCTATCCACTTATCCATAGGCCTTCGTTCGAGGAACGCTACCGTATGATCTGGTATCCTCAGACTGAGTCACGCTGTCTTAGCACCGAGGGCCGCGCCTCCACGCCGGCGGGTCTTTATACCTCCATGGGTGATCGTCTATTCTACTGCATGCTCAATAGCGTTTTTGCTTTAGGTGCCCTCTTCAGTCCCCAGACGGATGACAAAGACCGGGATCAGTTGAGCCGTACCTTCTTTGAGCGTGCTAAGAAGCTCATGGACCTAGACATGCTCGCTGTAGGTAGTTTGGCTCTTGTACAGACGTTATTAATCATGGGGCAGTATCTGCAGAGCACTGAGATGTCTAGCACCTGTTGGAACATCGTCGGGCTTGCGGTACGTGTCGCCCAAAATATCGGGCTACACCACGACCCCAAAAACTGCAACCAGGGTTGCTGCCCAGCCCAGACCTTTGACCAAGCGGAGACAGAGATGCGCAGACGGGCCTGGGCGGGTTGTGTGTTGTTGGATCGGTAAGTATATTTATTCTCTCTTCTCCGTACTTGAACGTTGACTGACCATCTGTTAGAGTCCTCTGCCTGACGTATGGGCGTCCATTGATGGTCCACGCGGCCATGTCGCAGAGCCAGCTTGTTCTTCCACTAGCAATAGATGACGAATACTTAACGCAACTACCTCAAGCTCCAGGGTCGCAACCGGCTGAGACACCAAGTCTGACAGAATGTTATATTCAGACGGTCCAGCTGCAGGATATCCTTGGCGAGGTCCTAACCTCGCTGTACTACCCGGATCCCAATCCAAGTCCAAGCCCATCAACCAGTAGTGGAACAAAGAATATTGACTTTCACAAGCTCTTCGCCGTCGACAGCCTGCTCACCGCATGGCATAGGAGACTACCGCCACATCTCCAAGCCAGTCGGTACAGGCACAGCGGAGACCCCCCCGCGCTCAATCTATCCGAGAGAGAGGTGGTGTTCCGTAGACAGGCCACAGTTCTGGAGGTTAGGTGGGTAAACCTGCCACTCTAACATATGACAAGATAAGTCAGTACTGACGAATGTCAAAAGATATTTACACGTTCGTTTAATGATGCTCCGGCCGGTTTTGTCGGGCCTTTGTGACCCAGCATTCCAATCGAGTGAATTTGGCACAGATTCCATGCAAGATGGGATGATGCTCAAGGCAGCCAACTTATGCGTGTCTGGAGCACAGGAATTACTACAGCTCATTGAGGAAAATATGTACTTCAAGACGGACCTCCTTTCTCCACCGTGGTACACGGTCTTCTGTAAGTCACCTCTGTCGCTTTGCGGGGCGACAATAGTGCTTATGTCCCTTTACAGATATACATAGCTGTGCTATTGTTTTTCTCATCAGTCTGCTCTGTTCTCCAAAACATATACACTGTATGGACGTGGCCTCACTTCTCGAAGGACTGAGCCGCTGTTTCGTAGCTCTCAAAAGATACCAGAGTCGAAGCCGGACGGCTGGGCGCTGCCGTAAATTTCTCATCTCGGTACAGCAAGAAGTCTTCTACTACCGGAGTCGGAACGGTTTGTCTCCATCTTTCTGTAATCGTTTAGGTCGTCAGGCTAACTAAAATGAACGCAGGAATGGTGAACGATTTAGGCGTCCTGGAGACCCCCGGAACTGCAGCCGTGCTGTGCAGTGAAAATGGTCATGTGCAGCCAGATCCTTCCGCTTGGAACAAAGATCTACTCTCGGGGTTGGATATAATGCAGGAGGATGTACGCTTTGATCAGCATCTTTGGATGTGTAATACTCCTGATATTGCCTGGCTCACACAAGGTTCATATTGTGAGGAGCACCTAGAGAATAGTTAAGAATAGGCTCGTAGGATATTAAATGCATTACCAATATGATAGCATTTTCGTAAGAGCCTTTGTGCATGCTATGTATCCGCTTATTTCTGCGTTCGCTTTTGACGGGTGTGTCTCCCCCCGCTTGTCGCCAGCCGGCGCGGCGTGGTAGCTGTACCGGATCATGGTCCACACGGGGCGGATAATGATCCGGTCTATGGCAACATCGCGTCCCATGAAATATGTAAGCTTCTCCCAGGTTTGGAGGTAGATCCAGTGCAAAGACATATCAATAGAATAAATCATGTCATTCCTAGAGAGTCGAATCGTTCCTTTGTGGGTCGGCAACGAGGCTGTTTTGTCGGACATTACTTTCCCAGTCACTAACAGTGCCTCTGGGGAGTTCGTGACGGCGCACGGAGCTACACCGGAAATTGTTCAGGATGCAGTCGACAGTAGTTACCATGCCTTTAACACCTGGAAGCGGACAAGTCCATGGCAGCGGCGAGAGCTGCTGACCATGGCGGCGAATCTGTTACGAGAGCGTAGAGAAGAAGTGGCAACTATCTTACGAGCAAGTACAATCACTACAACAAACGATCGATATCTCCTACATGATTCTAATTTTTTTTTCCCGCGCGTCTTGCAGGTCGAGACTCCAATTGATGATTTTATGATCCAGCAGATCAATATTCAGACCAGTATAGACCTCTTAGAAGAACTAGCAGCCCAGATCATGCAAACCACGGGTGCTGTCATCCAACCCAGTAAACAATCAGATGATATGCTGGCCATGGTCTTTCGAGAACCTCTTGGCGTTCAGGTCGGTATCGCGCCCTGGAACGCGTCATTACTTCTTGGTATGCGGGCAGTGGCGACACCCATCGCTTGCGGCAACACGGCAATTCTCAAGGCCTCGGAGAAGACACCAATGGCTCATCACTTCATCGGTAGGCTTTTTCACGACGCAGGATTCCCGGCGGGTGTTCTCAACGTCATACAACACTCCCAGGAGGACGCTGTGTCGATTGTCAATGCACTCGTCTCGGACGACCGTGTACGCAAGATCAATTTCACAGGCAGCACCGCTGTGGGCAAAATTATCGCAGCCAATGCTGCAAAATACTGCAAACCGGTTTTGCTGGAACTGGGTGGCAAGGCCGCACAGCTGGTGCTCGCGGATGCTGACCTTGATAAGGCAGCGCAGGCAGCTGCTATTGGAGCTTTCACACACGTGCGTTAGTTTGTATCACTTCCTGGCGCCAGACAAGACTAACATAGATACAGCATGGCTAGGTATGCATGTCGACGGAGCGGATACTTGTGAGTGAAAGTGTCCTTGACACGTTTTCGGAGAAACTCGCCGCAAGCTCGATACAGGCGAGTAAGAATGTTTTTCCCGGGGCTTCATTAGAACATACATCGAAGGTTACAGCACTTCTAGAGGATGCCTGGTCTAAGGGGGCAAGAATTCTGGGCGGTGGAGAGGGTACACATCAAGACGGTTCTTCCTTGACCCCTCTGATCCTCGTCAATGTGACCCGGGAGATGAAGATATGGCATATTGAAACCTTTGCCCCAATTGCCCTTCTCATCCCTTTCAGCACACTCGACGAAGCCGTAGCAGTAGCCAATGACACGAGGTATGGCTTATCAGCGAGTGTCTACACGGCTAACATACCACTAGCTATTGATATTGGGCGTCGTCTTGAGAGCGGCTCAGTTCACATCAATTCCATGACAATCCATGCCGAGGCGCATATGCCTCACGGAGGCGTCAAGGAGAGCGGTTGGGGGCGATTCGGGGTGCCTTGGGGTAAAAATATTCTAATTGTTACGGACTTTATTTGAAGCCACGCTAACGGTCGCCAGGATTTGCCGAGTTTACACAACTAAAAACTATCACCATCGCAGATACACATCTGGCAGGCTGAGAGGGTAATTTGCGACTAGTAGCTACTTAGCTTAAAATACGATAGAATATAGCCGTATATTAAATTCATACCAATATACCTAGGCACTCGTCGTATCTACAGTATTTTCTTTAAAAAAAAAAAAAAGAGAGAGAGAGAATACAGGTATCAATTTTTACTAGTGAAAAGATGGTATGCTAGTTATATACGTTTTCAGTGCTGCTCAGTGTTCCCGAAATGAGTGGAGCGACGGGAGTGTTTCCGGCAACTGAGCGAACACTACCGCTACAACACTCCTTGTATATAACATGCCTTTGCTCCCTAAGCCAGTGTATTTCTATTTTATTGATTATCCTTCATTTTTCGCATCCTGTTAAATAGATTCTTTGGAAAATGGAAGCTCCGAGCAATATCCGCACGAAAGCCTATGTCGTACATGGTAAAGGCAGCCCGTTCACTCTCTGTGATGTTGTCTTGGACGAGATACAACCAAATGAAGTGCTAGTGGAGATCTGGTACACAGGCATATGCCATACGGTATGTATTTCTACTAGTCTTATTTATCTTCTCAGTTTGTTAACCTCGTGTAGGATGTCGTTGTCCAGCATGGTGGCATGCCACTAGGAGGCTACCCGGCTGTGCTTGGGCACGAGGGAGCGGGCGTCGTGAGGTGGACAGGTTCTGCAATCAACGACAAATCTTTGAAACCAGGAGATTCTGTGCTGCTCTCATTTCACTCCTGCCACCAATGTAGGTTCTGTCTCGAGGGTCGATGTGGCACTTGTCCACGCATGACGGAGACCAACTTTGTTCGCCCCGCCCGTCAGGACGCTGGAGCAAAGTCACCAATATCCCTTCTGGACGGCACGGAAGTTCACGGCCAGTTTTTTGGGCAGTCATCCATGAGCAAGCTAGCGGTTGTTACAGAGGCGAGCGTAATCAAGGTTGATGCGAGACCAGAGGAGCTCCGCACATTACCTCCCCTGGGATGTGGCTACTTAACAGGTGCTGGAACAGTATTTAACGTGGTTAAACCACGAGTTCAAGACTCTGTAGCCGTTGTGGGTATGGGGGCTGTTGGAATTGCGGCGATGCTGGCTGCTAAGTCTCTCGGGGTACGACAGGTCATTGCTATTGATGTTGTCGAAGCCAAGTTGAAGTTGGCATTCTCTCTAGGGGCGACGAATATTATCAACTCGAAAGCGGAGCCAGATTTCCATGATGCGCTGCACGCCCTCATCCCACGTGGCCCAGACAAAATTATAGATACAACGGGTGTGGCAGGAGTGCTGGAGGCCTCGGTGAAAGCTCTTGCTCATGGCGGAACGCTAGCTTTGGTGGGAGTCCCCTCTCCGACGGCAATTTTGCGAATCAATGCTCTAGATTTACTGCTGTCATGCAAACGAGTAATTGGTGTCATCGAGGGAGCTGCCAATCCGCATACTGTATTGAGGCCCTTTCCTTTAGTAGTACATTTGTAAGGTTTGCTAACATTCTGATTTACAGCTAATTCCTAAGCTTCTAGAGCTCTACCGCGATGGGAAATTCCCCGTCGACTGCTTAGCAAAGGTCTATCCCGCCGATCAACTGGGCAAGGCAATTGCGGACCTTGAATCAGGATTAGTAAGTGCTATAGATTATAAGATGATGCACTCTATTAATGAACCGTAGATTGTCAAGCCAATTTTGTCGTGGGAGCGTTTTAACTGAAGATGGGGATCTGGTTACACATAACTAAGGCCTTTTTACTTTACTTCTCAGCAAGCAAGTTTAAGGAACAACAAGGTATACACTACTTTTTCACAATATTAAAAAGAGAATATGGGACACGCAGTATACATTAAG
Organism: Trichoderma hamatum GD12; assembly: GCA_000331835.2. Taxonomy (NCBI): domain Eukaryota; kingdom Fungi; phylum Ascomycota; class Sordariomycetes; order Hypocreales; family Hypocreaceae; genus Trichoderma; species Trichoderma hamatum. Next base: position 5,382 of record ANCB02000430.1, on the reverse strand, counting down.
GAATTTGGTTTCTCGTATGAACGAGTGTCTGTAACAGGTTAGAACTACACTGGAAGCCATGCGGATATACAGCCGGATTGACCCACATGCGGCATGACTTCCGATTACATATACGGGAAGTCGCGGTTATATAATATGCTTTGTTATAGATTACCGCGAACAGTATTTGCATATGTTGCAATATTCGTCATGGCTTCAACTATAACTCGTGCTGGATTGTTGGCAGGAAAGGTATCCATAATTACAGGGGCCTCGTCTGGTTTGGGGCAAGCCATGGCACTGGAGTTTGCCAAGCACGGCGCCACTGTTGTCTGTGCCGACCAAACATCTGCCCCCAAAGGAAATAAAAACCAACTCACACATGAAATAATATGTGAACAGGGTGGTAAAGCAACATTTATCTCGACAAATGTCGCAGACGAGAATGACATGTTGAAGCTCATCCGGGATTCAGCAAATCAGTACGGACGGATTGACATGTAAGTCCTGTAATATACAATCGAGTTATTATATCTAGAAGCTGATACTATGTAGAATTGTTAACAATGCTGGCATTGCCCCTGAAGCCTCTGAGCCGCGATCCATCTGGGAGACGTCTTTACAAACGTTTGAACGAACTTGGGGGGTTAACATGCGCGGCGTCTTTCTCGGGTGCAAACACGCTGGTGCCCAGATGATGCGCCAAGAGAGGGCCTCTGGCAGCGGTAGGGTTGGCACCATTATCAACATCGGATCCATACTTGGCGTATTAGGGAAAGCAGGTACGCCTGCATATTCAGCCACCAAGGGAGCCGTAATCGCTTTTACACGAGCAGTAGCTATGGACTATGCTCCCCACGGCATCCACTGCAATTCGATCCTTCCGGGATGTATGTATTGTTAGCAAAAAAGCTTATAGGATCAACTCTAACTCAACCTAATCCCATAGTCACACGAACTGCAATGATCTCGGCTATGACAGACAACGCCGAAATCGAGCAAGAAATGACACAACGACATCCTCTCAAGCGTCTTGGAGACCCACAGGATATCGCAAATGCTGCTGTTTTTCTGGCCAGTAACATGTCGGACGGGATTACCGGCCTAAATTTGTCTGTGGATAGCGGATTACATAGCCAATTAAGCGTGTAAGACTTTCGTAACTGTATTAGACGTATTTGGCACTTATAACATTAGTAGTACCATCTAGATATTCGAAAAGAAGGTCAATTCATATCTTTCTATCTAAAAGACTTCAGGTTCTCACATATTGGACGTCTAATTACCGCCTATCTGTTTGCTGCTTCTTTCTCCATACCTTCATACACTTTAGTTTCTATCTCCATCCAAAGCTCGACAACCTTGAGGTCGGCAAACGGCAATATCTGTGACGCGATGAGGCCAGCAATTCCCTGTTCCCGGCCACACCACCAAAACGCGTTGGATAAGCCCGACCATTGAGCCGTACTGTCGGAGCGGCCGGTCGGACCAGGGGTAATCATGAAGCCCAGCCCCCAGCCCTGCGGCGTCGGCGGCGGGCAAGGTGGATAGAAAGCCTCGGCAATATAGACTAGCTCTGGCTTTACGGCAGGGAAGTGACGTCGGGCGAAGTTTGGCAGCCGTGCTAGCTGGTTGGTAAACATGGCTTCAATGGTAGCAGGCGCAAGTATCACTTCGCCCGAATGAGATCTGCCGTCTCGGAGTAACATGGCGAGGATTTCTAAGACAATGATTAGCACAGTGATTGTAAACAATGATTTATATAGCACAGACTTCCAAATTCTCGGATGCTCCCAAAAAGTCCAGCGCCGCCGCTATGGAAACTGTTGGCTGCGTCTACCTCCAACGGACGGCTGAGGAGAGGTGTGTGAGGAGCGAGGTGGCCCTTTTGATCCCGTTGCCACATGCCAACGAAATTCTCTTTCATCTCCAACGAGGGGGTCATAGTCAAGTCGCGGATGCCCAAGGGTTTAAATATGTGGCTCTGCATATAATCACCTAATCTCAGACCCGTAACTCGCTCAACGGCCACGCCAGCCCAGTCCATAGAGATCTTATATGCGACTTAGTATGAAGATATTAAAGAGCACACAGTTAAAATACTTACACCGTACTCAAATGCTTCTCCCGGTTGGTTGACAAGAGGTTGTAGAAAGTCATCCATATGCCCGGAGAATTCGTTAAAATTGACTCCGTCAGGGCTATATGCCTCAGAGTAGGCCTGGAGCTTGGCGTTCAGGAATGAGTATCCGAACCCAGCTTCTTCATTTGTCAGATTTTCATGATCTTCTACACATTAGCTCATATCAAGTACCTGTATGGGTCAACAGCATCCGCAGTGTGATGCGGGACCGCGCCGGCTCTAGAGAGCCATCCTCCTGTACTACCTTGAGGTCTACAAGCTCCGGGCAGAGACTTTCCAACTGATCTGCATCATCGAGACAGAGAATTGAGCGCTCAACGAGCTGCATACAGGCAATACTAGTGACGAGCTTTGTACACGACGCCAGCCAGTAAATGTCATCACGAACCTCGCAACAATTCCTCCGTAATAAAGCCGTCTTAGAGTGCTCGAAGAGTTCTGGTTGAGGACCGGCACCAACAACAACGGTACTAACACAAGGTACGCCTTTTGGTTGCCCCGTGCAGGCAGCATCGAGAAGGCTGCGAATATCAGCTGCAGCCTGGTCAGAAAGAGAAAGGCTCGACATTATGATGCTTTAGTGCACCTGTACATATATTAGACGTCCTATACAGTTCATCACAACATTAAGTAAACACTTTAAATCTTTCACAATATTTTCTATACGCGGATAATATTGCTGTCAAAAGGTGGGAAAGGGACCAACATTGACGGATAGGAACCCGAACGGTAAGCTACGGATGCACCACCCCCGGATGCAGATCCGGCGCCGGCTTATGGTCCACTAAAACAGTCCTGCGGTGTCAGGAACCAGGCAATCGTATAATCAGCCTGAAAAGGACGTCAGACGACACCCTGATAACCCTTTATGTACCTTGCGAACCGGCCGCAACCGCGAAACGAGGTCATGGCTGAACAAGTCGATGTACTTATCTGTGGCAGCGGGTCTGCGGGGCTTTGCGCAGCTGTCTGGCTAGCACGATGTGGCATCAACTACAAGATCCTGGAGCGCCGAGCTGGCCCGCTAGAGAATGGCCAAGCAGATGGCGTGCAGTGTCGAACCGTGGAGATTTTTGAAAGTTTTGGCATAGCCGAGGATCTCCTGAAGGAGGCCTATCATGTGCTTGAGGTTGCTTTCTGGGCAGCAGAGGGCGAGGGCATTAGACGTACTCACTATGCAGCGGACACGGAGCAGGGCTTGAGTCACCAGCCTCATGTCATCTTAAATCAGGCAAGGGTAAATGGAATACTGATCGAAGAGATACAGCGGGTGTCTGGAAGCGCGGTGATTGAGTACGGATGCGATGTCCAAAGTGTTGAGGTCGATGATATTGTTTACGAAGACTTCGATGCTTGCTGCGTTACCACCAGGGCAATTTCAAACGGGCAACAGAAGGTCTTTCAATTTAAATATGTGCTAGTCAGTTAGCTAAATAACCACTTTCTCACATTTTTACTTTACTGTTAATGATATGTTAGGCCTGTGATGGAGCGCATAGTGCGGTTCGGAAATCTCTGGGCTTTGCCATGGTCGGCGACTCAACGAATGCCGTCTGGGGTGTCATGGACCTTCACGCCAGAACAGACTTCCCCGATATCCGGAAGAAGGTAATCATCCACTCCCGCACCGGCAATCTCATGATCATCCCTCGCGAAGGTGACTCCATGGTCCGCTTCTACATCGAGCTTGGTGATGCGGCTGTCAAGGACATCACGTTAGCTGACTTGCAGGAACGAGCACGCCGAATTTTTCACCCCTATACCGTGGAGTTCATGGAGACTGTCTGGTGGTCGGCGTACTCGATTGGTCAGCGCCTCGCTGACAACTTTGCCAAGGCTAGGCGTGTCTTTCTCACAGGTGATGCTTGCCACACACATTCGCCAAAGGCCGGACAGGGTATGAATGTGAGCCTGCAGGATGGCTACAACATTGGCTGGAAGCTAGCATTAGTTTTACGGGGCTAAGTCTCAGCCAGGATTCTTGAGACTTATGCCTCAGAGCGGCAGAAGACGGCTGCGCAGCTGATCGATTTTGACCGATTCTTTACAAAACTTTTCTCCTCCTCTTACCGACAAGAGAACGGAATCTCTTCACGGGATTTCAAAGACCAGTTTGTCAAGGCAGGTCGATACACAGCCGGCCAGGGCGTGAGATACGAAGAATCTATCTTTGTATCTCCCAGCCCGGCTGACGAGAGCCTAGCCCGGGGCGTCATTGTGGGAATGCGCTTTCCCAGCGCCCGGGTTGTCCGGTTCTGTGATGCCCGTCCTATGCAGTTGGCGGCAGCGCTCCCCGCCGATTCTCGGTGGCATGTCATTGTGTTTTCTGGCGACATCTTGCAGCAGACGGTGGCCGCCAGGCTCATCAAGGTCCGTCTAACCTTCAAATACCTTAAAGGGGCTCTCTGCTAACATAAGCTCTTTGCATGTAGGCTGCAGCAGATCTGCAGGGTATCATAGATACCTTCACACCAGGTGGTCAGGATGCCAATTCTGTCATCCAAGGAGTACTTGTACTTGCGTCCAAGCGTACCAAGGTTGAGCAGAACATGATTCCCGAGGTGTTCACCCCGGTAACGGGAAAATGGAAGATCAAACGTGAGTAGCCAGGTTGGCTCCAAGATTTCTCAGACTAACATGACCAGATCTCCAAAAAGTCTTTGTAGATGATGAGAGTTACAGTTCAGAGCATGGGAAAGCATACCAAGCCTACGGCATTCATCCTAAGGGATGCTTGATCCTTGTTCGCCCAGACCAATGTAAGGTATCATGGTGGTAAATTTGAAATGCGCTAACTATGAGAAGACGTCGCAAAGATTTGCTCTTTAGAGGGCACAAAGGATGTCCTGAATTTCTTTAGCCGATTTCTGGCCTCTACACAATCTAGTTAGGTATCATGTGCGTTATCATGGCCTACAAATTATACGTATCTAGCTGCTCCCATTTTTCAATCTTCAGAGCGCAGGATTTTATACAAAAAGGCTACGACTATCCTTTCTGCCTGGCTACAGCTTTAGTTTTGGCAACAACCTCTTTTTACATCTAAAAGAATGCGAATATTCTAAGCCCATCTCCATCTATCAGGGTTGCTATATTAATCAGTAATATTTCGTCTTTTGTTTTGTTACTATAATTAATTTTGTATTTTGTTAACGAAAGATGAAAATAAACAGTTTTTTTAACTTCTTGAAATTAAATTTATTTTCTTTAGCTTTTGAAAGAAATTAATTTATTTTATATTTATTTTTATTAACGAGTTA